>JAECUM010008088.1:0-102029 GCA_016617855.1 Megalonaias nervosa | reverse complement strand
GCTCTTGTTTTTTTTTTGTTTTTTGTTTTTTGTTTTTTGTTGTTGTTGTTTCCGCTCGTCTATTATTCTGAAATCTTCAGCCTGATCAACAATAGAAGGAGTTATTTCAGCATAATTATGTAAATATTCACGTACAGTTGGAGGAGTTTCCTTTTTTATATTTTGATTAGTCCGATTTCGATAATAACATAATAATGCGCTGTACTTGTGACCACCACACTTTGTACAGATTGCCGTACGCGATCCTAATCCACATCCAATACAACGTTGTAATCCATCAGATTTCTTCGCAAGTTGATTATGAGCAGCACAATATTCTCCACGACATCGTTTATTACAGACCGCAGAAGTCCTTAATAACCACTTGCATTGGTTCATTATTAATATAGTTTATTTTTAAGTCAAAACAGAGCAGCAGGCAGGGAGAGGGTCGACTACGGATCTGTTATCATTTATTCAGTGTCAATTGCTGGTGGCAATGTGTACAATCAGGACAAAAAAACATAGGTAAACGTCAAGTAGTAGGGTTCACCCTGCCTGCTGCTAGAAGACTAGATTTGCACTAGATCTGACAGAGTCTAAAGACAGTTCTTTCCAATTACATTTTTATTACCTGTCCAACCTCTCTCTTCAACAAGAATTATGATAGAAAATTGTTATTCAAATATGAAACGGTGATAGTAATATATTGCTAATATAAAGTGTAAAAGTGGTTAGTGATACTTTTGATGTTGACTAAGTACTAACATTTTGTTTATGATTGATGACTACGTCAGTAGAGTTGAGAGAAAAAAGAAAGCCATAAGTGTACCCAAACAAGCTTTCAGAGGTTATCCTTTGAGCATGTCTATATTGACATTCACATAAAATGTGATGCAATTGGTCGTGATTTCTGTGAAAACAATAGATTTCTTATATTTCACTCTAGACAAAAGGCTACAGAATACATTTTTAATCAAAGTTACTTCAAAAGAGATTAAATGAAAGGAGAAATTGTAGAAAGTTTAATGCAGAAAATAAAAGGAACATGCTTTTAATGCATTTCAAATTTACCTTATGACTACAGTGTTAATAAGTCAGCAGGTTAATGAACTTGTGTTGTCAGCCCAAAAATGCCTGTCATTATGCATGGAGAATGCAACATTTTTAACTTGAGCCTACATTTACATACTCTGTATTCCTTTGCAAGCATTTATTAGTAGGATATCAAATGTTTTTCTTTGGATAGTCACTAGTGTCACATAACCAGATGTCATATTTCGTGTCACTGTAAACGTTTTCTTTCTCATCGAAGATACACACTGAATCACCGCCAGTCATGAACAATCTCATTATATTACTGCATCTGTTTTTAAATTTGTTTTAAAAGTCAAACATCAGCCATTTTGCGAACTCTACGGTCTACCACCGTATATCCAATACTGATTTTGTTAATAGTGTTTCTTGTTTTTCAAACTAACCAGTACTAAGTCATTCTCAATAATTGTCATAAAATCAACTTATAAAGAAACTCCAATCTTATATTGGGGTCGTTCACATATGACGTCTCGCAGTGACGGGGTGGTGGGGGTGGGTGTCAAAATTTTGTGACGAAGTGTGACGACGGGGAAGGGGTGTTGAAGAAATTTGACGTCACAATAAATATGAGTGTGGAATGCTTCTTTCAAAAATAATATCGGAACAAAAAAGATTTTGTGACCTGCATCCTCAGTCTGTTTTTATCCGCAATAGATAACAACTCTCTCGTGAGCGACTTATATTAATATTGTTATCTCAGATGAAATATTGGATAATTGTTATAACCTTTAGCTGGTTTAAACTGTTGTTGTTTTTAATTATGTTATTCTTTTTTAATATAATGTAATACACACTTTAAAAACAAAATGTCGACTAAATAAACGGCAGGCCTAGTGGTGATTAAACTTAGATTTTAGAAAAGTAAAACAATAGGCTAACAAGTTATCACCATCCTGACAACAGTCCGACGATATCAAAGACATAACAGATTTAGCAAGTTGAAAGACGGTATTCGGTCCGCAGTGAACGTTTAATCCTTTAATGTTTTATGTCAAAAAACAAAACAAAACACAACTGTAATTAGCTGAGTAGCGCCAAGGTTGGGCCCTGTGTCGCGCAGGGACGCCGTACATTAAGGGAATAAATATATCAAATGTTAGCGTTTTTTTTTTCTTTCTTTTTATTGAAAACGTTTTGTTTACACCACTGAAGTGCAAAATTATAAACGGTAGTACTAGTACAAAGAGTCTTTGAAGCTTGACGACTTAAAAAAAAATCAGTCTAAAAAGACAGGATGAGGGGAGAGAAGAAACCATACAACGTAAGGTGTCCAGTGTTACATTAGTTTTAATTTTTATGACTTTTCGGCAGCCCATAGCAATGGATAAAAATAAATTATATCAGTCTTTATTTCACGCTTATGTGCTAGCATATCCTTCAAAAACCAAAATGATATGCCAAGATGAACTTATTATAAAGTGGAACAGTATCAAGAATGACACATATTTGGCTGAAAAAGTTAACCATATGTTGCAAGAGGTCAAGGCAATCTCCTTTTCGAAAAAAGGACAAAACAAGCACCACCAGTTTTAACAAAAAGTGTCTACTCAGGATAATGAACAACCGACTGATGTCTTGATTATCATTACTTCTGAAACATTGCCTTCTAGAAGCCATTTTGCTACTCCGAGAAATACAACTGTTCAATTACATTTGAAATCCCAAATTGATGTCATAAATTCTGACCTCGTTGGTTTGTATAATCGGCAGAAACAAGGACTACTTTCAAATGGGCAGAAATCAGAGTTAAAAGATAAAGAAAAAAGAAAAACTGAGTTGGAAAAGAAACTAAAGAGGAAGACTGGTGATCAAAGAAGATCCCAGAAAGCAAGGGATTTGAAAAAAATCAAAACTGAATGCTTTCTTGGAAGTTAATCCTGAACTGAGCACAAAAATGAATATCAGGACCAGATGTAGTCAACCAGAAATCGAAGAGGAAGAACCATTACTTTTGCAAACTATACTGGATATCGCAATGCATGGTTCAGCATCTCATGAAATAAGACAGTTCGAAGTCTACAGAAGTATCAAAACCTTAGATTAATTAACAGAGCATTTAAAAAAAGATGGCTTCAATATAAGTCGAAGTGGACTATACCTTCGTCTACGTCCTAAGCATAGTTCGTGGTCAGAAGGTAAGCGTCATGTAACCACTGTCCCAGTAGAGTTAATTAGAGCGCAAAATGATTATCACACTAAACAAATTGATGGCCAGTTTTGCACAGCTATAATAAGACATTTGGAAGAACTGTCTTCCATGCTTGTACCGGATGAGTTTCGTTTTATCAGCCAGGACGATAAATGTCGCGCCCCAGTTGGTCTGGTCGCTGCCAATAAGCAGAGTCCACTGCTAATGCACCTTGAGTATAAAGTAAGCCTTCCTGACCATGACTAGGTAGTTGCTGCCCGGCACAACCCTATATCCTCGTTGAATGCCGGCATTGAGATTCATCGCAACGGTCTTGGAAACAGAGACGCTGTTGTCTTTTCTGGCCCAACGTTTATAGCCATCTGATCTGGAAAAAAAACAAAAAAATGCATCAGCAGCACTCAGCCATGGATTTGACTTTGAAAAGTTGCTGTGTCTGTGTTCGATGAACGAAGTAAGACAACTGACATTGAACTAGGGAAGAAAAACTTTGAATTTGCTGGAAAAACGTTGGCCGAAATATGGTCACAGTTCACTGTAGACAATTACACAACCATTGCTGAGTATATGGATCCATTAAATTCAGAGCTCATGAAACAGTATATATTGTGTAGAGATCAAAACTGGTGTGACACCCATGTCTGCTCAAGCCAATACTTGCTTCTGATCGTGAAGTGTGACGACAACATGTGCTGTTTGAAAGCACGAAGCTCATACTTCAGCGTGATAAAAGACAGATTTCTTCCTCCTCGTTTACCCCTTCTTCAAACATATGAAAGGCTTAAAGTTCCAGAATGAGCAACAGATGGAGCCTTGCACAAATTTCCATCGTTATTTGCAACTCAAAGTCTCAAAATGGAAGACATTCTACCTTGGTCAGCAAACACATTTCGGACAATTCCCAACGATCTTTATTGCCCTTCACTTCAATCTGTGCTGAATGAGAGAATTTGCAAGATATGCCATGTGTACTTCAGCTCTGGTTATGATGCACACTCAGTCCTTCACAAATAAATAGCAGTTCCATCGAAGTGCATCAGACCAATGAGAGTCTCTGCATGAAGGCAACGCGAAATGATGGTCATACTAGCATATCCCTTCCAATAAACGATATTAATCTAGAAACAAATCGATTTCTTGTTCGTTCAGTGGAGGAGCATCTTACTTTGCCTTCAAATAATGATAACTACGAATAGTAATTCATTTACAAATGCTTCAGATTTCAAACCTTTAGAATTTGTGTGGATTTGTTGAAACTTCAATGTTATTAAGAATTGAAGTGACTGATGTGTTTAATTTACATTTCCTTTTGTTTTTGTTTAAAATTAATTATATTTTTGAAAATAATTTTAAAAACGTTTAACTAACCAAGCAGTCCTTGTAAAAACCTGATTAATTAAACACTATTTTGCATAACAGATTGTTGTTTTGTCTACATAGTTAACCTATTTACAATACATTTACTTTTCAGAATTACAAAAAATTATGGAAAAAAAAGGGGGGGGGAACAGATTTGTGACATCACATAGAGGGGAGTCTGGGGTTTTGTGATGAAGTGTGATGAGGAGGGAAGTTTGTTTTTTTTAAATGGCAAAAATTGCGTGACGTCATATATGGACGACCCCATTACCTGCACTCCGAGTAGTACAGTAATATTTATGAGCCAAATCGTGCTGTGCCTTACATTTTGTATATTTGTTTGATTATTCTCGTATCTCTATATCCGATGTGGATGAAGTCTCAATTGTACTTAATGAATGAATTAATTAATACTCTCAAACAGCAATAAGTATATAGCTTTGGAATCTTTGTAATGTGTCATGATATAAGCTGACCTAATCCAAGGGTCACTTGATCTGAAGTTGAATTTTGGGCAAAATCTCTATTGAAAATGTGCCATAGAATTGTTTTCCTTTTATTAGATTATCACCATAATTTTAAAACTTGTTGATAAACTTGTGGTCCTACCTCTTAGGATTTACAAGCCACAGTGATTTCACATGCAACTTAAACGCCGTAACTTTGCTACACATTCTTTTTCTCTTTTCTCATGCATAAACCTGCTTAACCCAAAATTGCGAGCTTGAATAAAATTATCTCGGAAGGTGGACCCAACATAACCTTTGATGCTGATTACGTGAGCTAATCAGGTGTTTTCTTCAATACGCGGTCACTTATTAATCAATAAGAAATTACTTCGGTTTCATAAGCTCTTTGATGATGTATTCTTGCTTATGGATATTCATCAGAAACAAAGAAATCTTATCAATGGCTGCCATAGGTGAAAAACAGATGTTCACCCGTGGCTTGCAATGATGCAAAAACCCTCATTGCCCTATCATTTGAATTCAAAGTTAACTTGATATGTTGTTACAATACTGATAGCTTGTAACTGAATTCGATAATGAGTATTATGTTAATCTCTCTCTCTCTCTCTCTCTCTATATATATATATATAGAGAGAGAGAGAGAGAGAGAGAGTATAATGTAATAATTACATGTATTATTACATGGTACATGTATGACAGATAAATTGTAAACAACGATAGGAGCCCTGTGGTTTTTGGGGTAAGATATTCCATAGTTTCCTGGTCTATATGTCCTTCTTGGAACATTTCATTAATGACATGTTCAACTGTCTTTGCATCTTCTGTCAATTAATTGCTGACCTACAAATGCCTTCTATTGTAATCATTTGTTATAGCCTCTCTTGCCTTGCTAGAACTGAAAACTAACAACACACATCATTCAACCTTTCTTTTGTAATTAATTGTACCGATTTACAGCAAATACAAAGGTAGACTTTGTATAGTACTTGTATCTTTGTGTTTTGTTATATTGTCATTTGTGTAATTGTCCTTTTGTGCCTTTGTTCCCTTCAAAAAGGGATTGGTAGATTCTGAAAACACTTGGACTGGTTTAGCACTGTTTGTCAGTATTTCTGTCATACCAGTTATTTCCCTAATTAACATATCTTTTTTTATCCAGCACCTTTGAAAAAGACTTATTTGCCATGTGATTAGTAATTTATATATATATATATATATCTTACTTCAATATTTTCACACAGTATTCGGTTTTTACATAGATATTTTTTTCATCAGATTCATATCGAATTTGCTATAAATTTATACAAACTTATGATTGCATATGACTGTATGAGTTTCACCTTATTTGAGTTGTAGCCCTTTGGGGCAATAGTTTTCCATAGCTTTGTAAATTTCAACACAGTATCTCATCTACGTGTGAGTACTCGAATTTGTAATCCTCCTTACCTCTATTCTTGCTAGTCCATGTTGATAATGTAGCCAAGTGAACAGCTTTGAGCATAACATTTCGATGTCATTGTTATGCTTGATTAATTGATATACAAGATTGTTCTTGCTTAAGAAAAAAGAGAAAGCAAAGACGTGAAGAAAAAGCAACTTTAATTACACAGAAGCATAAAGTATAGTGCAAGTCTGTTAGGTATTTAAAAATAATTGCTTTGGTTTCGCCTGGTATAATGACACAAAAATATACACAGACAGCGTTATTTTGTCATCATTTTTTAAAACGTTCACGTTCACATACTAGTAACAAAAATCATGTATTTTGGCCATATAACTTGTAATGAGCACAATAAAAGAAAGACACTGGAATTAATTCTTGCTGGTAGGTGCATCTACACTACATCAATGTTATACGATCAATTGCCACTAGAACAAACATTTTTGTGTAGTTTTTATAACTTCACCAACAAAACTAAGCAAGTCCAAAACATTTATATTCATTTTTTAATATACTCATTACACATGAATTTGTAAAGTTAGAATGCTTACCCGTAACATCAGTCCACTATACAGTGAATAAATTTCCGCTCTTGCTTTCGCTAAAACTGATAGTGGTTGTTTCAAATTAAAATTATTTAGACGTGGTCAACAATTTAGAGTGAAGTTTTAGAAGCGAATCAAAAATACTTTGTTCGTTCTAGTGGCAGTTTGTTAAAGATCTGTTACTATTACATTTACAAAATATAGTTTGCTGTGTTCATTATAAATAATACACATTTGTTTTAACTTAACAAAGAGTTTAGTTTTCATGAAGTTTTTTTTTTATACATTTCTTTATATTTACATTTTTATAACTTCTAATTGGCACTAAGTAGCCATTATTGTGCTTATGTGATATTAAACAATAATAATAACTGTATAATGGCTACACATTTGGTCATGAAAAACCCATCTGCCAGGTGGTCCTGATGTACACACTTTATCTCTGGATGCACTGATTAAATTCTGAACAGGAAGGCTTTGATACAGTGTAAATCATTACAGCTGGTCAAGAAATTTCATTAACAAGTTTCAGCTAAAATAAAAAGATTTCAACAATATGGCTACTAAAATGGTTGGCTCTTGACATATGACTCTTGATCTTGGAATTGATTTTCTTAGTTCAGTTTGGTTAATGCTCATACATATCTATATACAGCTAAAGTTACATAGGCAAAATACATGGAGTAATTACCAAAGTATGAACATAAACCATAACAATAATGACAAAATAATGCAACCTGTGCATTGGTTTGTATTATTCAATCTAAATTTGCATATCATCAAAACATTTTGAACATTCATCTTGATCTAGAGCTCAAAAGCTGAAATTTTTAGCATTTAAAACTTTAAATCTGAACAAGGTGAGAATGAAACATGTCAGGATCTAATTACATTCCTGCACTGCATGGTAGACTTCACTGATGAGGTTGAACTCCAAACAAGTTCCCATGCTAAAAAAGGTTCTGTGAACTGGGAGTCTGTTTCTGAAAATAAGGATAGCAGAAGTCTCTGTTCAGATGCATTCATTATTAATTATTGGAAACACTAAAATATGAAAATTATATTATAAACATACTGCTTTATACTTAAACATATATACATTACCAGTTGTACAAAACATAAAAGCTATGATATACTGGTAATGTATTTTCCATTAGCAAAATTAAATCAAAGTGACAACCAATACTGCTACTACAATTACATCTACTGCTACTTCTATTACATATTCCAAGGAAAAATGTTCATTATTTATTCAAATTAGATATAAAAAGCAAGCAATTTTCAACTTGCATTTACATGCAACATCGCAGTCACACAAAAGCTCTCTGTCTCAGTTAAATGTTAATAGCATTTTCTGTTTTGGGGATCTTATTTCGGCCATATGGTAGCATGCAACCTGGTGCTCTCTTCCTGCCACTAGTAAAGGTAGTGTGATCATTCATGGCAGTGGCTTTGTAACAATGATGGAAGGTTTGTATGAACTCTTCCTCATTTTTCTTAACTGCGTCTTGCAGCTTTCTCACATCAACGCCATTGCTGTATGTGACCTTTGAGTCAGAAATCTTGATGTAGCCGCACTCTTCAAGATTTTTCACCACAGTATCAACTGGCATTCTGTCTAAATGAAGTCCTAGATGTATCAATTTGTCAGTCAGCTCTTTGGAGGTGATAAAATGATCATCTGTAATGTCCTCTGTTTTATTTTGGATCCACTCAAATAGGTCTGACTTGCATTTGATGGCCGCCTGCTCATTGTTAAATACCAAGCTTGCTCGCTGTCTTCTACTGATGATTTTTGCTTGCTCCAAAACATACTTTTGGAAATTTTTAAGATTTTCAAAACCTGGGCCTTTCAGTTCTGCTTCAGCATCACCTGTATCCATGGGAACGATAGGGCGTTGACTAGACTGAGTGCCAGGTAAAAGACCATATTTTTTCTGTGCCTTAGAAGAAATTCTTATATACGATGAAAGTTTATCACCATCTGTCAGTTTTATGCTTCCCTTGTCACAAGTCATTCCGAGAAAAATATTGACATCACTGAGACGGAAATCCTTTGGCTGGAGTTTTGTGTTCTTTGAGAAACTTGACAGGGTACATTTCGGTGAAGCTACATAAGTGATTTTGCAAATGGGTTCCAAGCAGTTTCGTAAGTCAAATAGGGTTTCTGGTTTTGTACTTAATCCACAGAGGAACAGTGTGGCTTCAGCTACCTCGGGTGTAAGATACAATGGAAGAAGAGTCCAATTTTCTGCTGACATTTCTTGAGGAATGTCGAGCGATGCTGAAAATTGATCGGCTTTATTATCAATTCGCAGCAATTCCATACGCTTCAGTCGAATTTGTTCCTCAGTATGTTCTTTGTAAAACATTGGGTATCGCTTAGCAAATTGTTCCTCACAGTACAATTCAACTTTCTCTAAGTAATCTTGCTTAATTCGTTCGTTTGATTCCGATAAAATTTTCGCAAAATAATAGCGTCCTTTAACTGTATAATCAGCGAAAGAACTTGCCATGTGATTTCTATATTTGTCAAGGCTGTGTTTCACTTCCATCTGAGCTATACCCGCCGGCAATTTGAAAGAAACGTAATTTTCGTAAGCAACTTGCAGAAAACCCACTTTCTGCAGCCCATCAATAAGAAGCTGCGGATCAAGGTCTTCGTCCACGATGAAGCATTGTGCCGCTGTCGCCGCGGGGTCTACTAACACGCGATTTCGTCCCGTATCAACCCATTCTTTGACCTGCGCACGCAGTTTTTCGTGTAAATTGGAGTCACAAGGAAGCACATGGAGATTTCTTCCATTATCTTTAGCATGAGATGTTGCCGTATTCCATACTATTGGCTCTAGTTCTGTATCCTTTATGTATACTTTGGACGTTTCCCCCAAATAAACGTTTTTATCTGTTGAAAGCGCTGCGCTCAGAGCTGAAGAAAGGTAATGTACACGACATTCCTTGGAAAGTACGTTTTTAAGTTTGTCTTGCGTTTTTGGTCTTTGGTCAGATCCCAAAATTCGCATTTTATCAAGCACTGCTATGCAACGAAGAGTTTGTGCTTCCGCCATGATTGTTTATGTTACTATATCGGACCACAGGTATCTTCCCAGTTGTTACTAAATATACTTCAGCCGATAAAGCCCGGCGTGGTGTTTTATTCTACATCGGTCTATAGTCATAGTCTGGTTCCCTGCCAATTATGCTCTGTGTTGCACTCCGCTATACTTAGTATAGCGGAGTGCAACGCAGGAAACATACAAGCAGGGCACCAGACTACTATAGTCAGTGCAGAGCATATTTGATATCTCATTATTTTATCCCGGAATTTTCTTCAGTTTCTACATGTATGCACATGCACACGTGTGTCGAGTAAGCAGAACTACCACCGTGAAATAAATCTATTCTGTAATAAAAGGCAAAGTCACTGTAATACATTAAAGTATTCTTGTTAATCATGTTGCAACTAAATTCATTCACTTGAGTTTTACGCTTTTTTCGGGGTTAGGGGTGGGGGCAGTCATGACAGTCGTAAGGGGCGGGGAAAGTCCAGCGATTGGGGGGGGGGGGGCCTCATTTCACGGAATTTGCAATGTTGTTTTTTTTTTTTTTTCGAACGGGCGGTACTGGTGGCCACGCTTTTCCCGGTCTCTGTTTCGTCCAGCCCAAACGTGCATGAAATTTTACCATAATTTTTTCATCACCGCTTCGGTGGTCTAGTGGTTAGAGGGTCCGCCTCGGATGCGGGTTGGAATCCCGGCAGAGTCATGCCAAAGACTTTTTAAAAAAATGGTACTAACAGCTGTCTCACTAAGCGCTCAGCATTAAGAGGTTAGTGTTAGGACTGGTCGGCTTTGGTGTCAGGATAAGGTGAGTGGGTGGGACATTTAAAATTTACATACGTGAATATGAGCCCACACTTAGCTCTGCCATCTCCATGGAATCTCCAACGTACACGGTTGACATCGCACAGTCATCGCTGGAAACGGTTCTCGCGCACAAACGAATTGTACACCCAGGACCCGACAAACAGGTTAAAATATCGTGCTTACATTGTCAAGATTACTTCCACAACTCAAGTTACTCTGATCGATACCGCCATCAGTAGTATTTATGATTCTTCGACCTCGACAACACAAGCGTTGCAGGGATATATATTATTTGAGTTTGCCCGACTGAGGCTTCGGGTGATTTTATATTGATTACTCCGACGCTTATATATGTTCCATGCAACAATCCTCGGTTGATAACCCATCACTTCTCCCTTGTCAACCAGGATGGGTCCATGCTGGACCTGCGCGGGTAGACCTTGCCAATAGAACTTTACATTAGAAATCGACCTGATAATTAATAACAGGAAAACCCGTTTACATGACATATTACAGAACTTTCCTCACCGATGTTGTCCAGTGATTGTTTACAGGAGCCCAAAAGATTCTCGCGAGAGTGGCCTAACGCGCTGCACCTATCGTTAAACTTATTACAATGTGAGTAGTTAATATCATCAAAAAAACGTTACTGTGGATCGGTTGAAAAATCTAGGATTACTAGCCGTTCGAGATAGGCTACGACGATCAGTGAAACGAGTACCGGTTACACTACCATCGACAGTAACAGTGCCAGCCTCAACAACGTCTATCTGATTCAGTGATTGCAAATCTGGCAATTGGAAGCGGATTATGGAACTTTAAAAGTATTTTTAAAAATGGCTCAATTGAAAGATGTATCCTATCCCGCGTTCTACAGTTGCGAGATCGAAGTAAGCAAAATACCAATGTTGCTCTTATGATGCTAGGGATCCAGACGTCCAAGGGTCAATAGAATATCAGGTTCATGACACATCTTCCGTTCGAGGCATTCTTGGATGTTCAAGGAAAGCTTGTACAAACAACAGTCGGATTTATCAATAATGGCATCTTGGAATTGTTCAGCTGCGTACTTTCACTCATCGACGAAAGGGAAATCAAAACAATTGTCGACAGCGTCGACGTCGCTACAACAGACTTGTACTTTACAATGACGATTACACAAGGTCAGCTGGCTCGTCTATGATGCTTGTCAAAAACGCACACGAACACCATGATCATAACAAATAACCTTAAACGCAGCAGGTGCCATTACCGAAGTCAACCATAGTTCAGTGGTGGCTTTGCATTGCGCCGAGCTCATTTTAACGTGCGCTTGGAGATTTCCTGCACGATTACATTCTCATTCTCAAACATATTCCGATTTTGTGGAGACTAACATACGGTTATTTTCGGAGCTAAACATACAGTCACGTTAAACAAAAAGGCAATGTCAATAATGCAATTCTGCGTGAGGGTGCCCCTGCCGACTGTTAAGTTATCTAAATTTACACTTTGGATGCCATCCGTGCGTCCATCAGTAGCTACAGACGCATTTTTGGCATCATTTATGGCATCTGGCGCAACAGCTATAATTTCATTTCTCGCGATGACCATAGACTCTAAGAAGAATTCTCATGACAAATTAATACCCAAGAAAGTGTCAGTGTAACATGTCGTGTGTTTATAGCATTTCCAACAGTAAACAGTCTAAACATCCAAGTGGAAACTTCAATGATATTTGCAAAACTGACAGAGACTGTGGTCTCGCTGAGTTTAAACGGTCACCAACGAAACACCTAAAATATTTTGCTCCATTTGACAACTATCAAGTTGCATATGTGTATCATCGGCTGTTGAAGTACCTGAACCGAGATCAAATGTTGACACAGGCTTGCAGCATGACTTTCGTACGTTATATCCGATTTATTACTTTAACCTCGAACATCGGGACATGGTTAAACAGTCTCTGATGGACATGTACTTCAAAGCACGTGTAGGAGGAGCCGCCAGTGACCCCGTGTACAGGTGTCTTGCTACGATCCTCTCCGACAAGACGCTGTCGTTGCAGGGCTTGAGTGGCCGAATAATGGTCATTGAGTTAAATGTGGAAAAATCGTAATTTATTAATTAAGCCAGTTACGTTTTCAAATAATGTCCTATCATAAAGTTAAGGTTGGCCTTAGCCCAAAGAAGCTTGCGAAAATAACGAGTACAATACCAAACGATTGCGGGGTCACATTGGGGCTTTCTCCGATAACATGGAATTGTCCCCGTGTAGTTGATCCAAACAATTTAATCAGCTTAATGTTACCAAGGAAAAGAATACCTCGGTAACATTAAAATTATCTAAGTCAGATGTGGAGCAAATGCAAAAAAAAAAAAAAAAATAAAACTACGGTGGAATATTTACATTCCTCGCGGCCATTCCAGCATCGTCAGCAGTTGAGGTTCACACAGTTGCAAAAGCGGCTACGTTAGGAGCAGTCGAAACTGCATCCTGAACAAACTAACGTATTAACATTAGCAAATGGTTGCTTTGTTTTCCACGCTATTGAAAATAACTTTGATAGACCCAAACGTCATATCTTAAAATTTTGCGAGTCAGGGTAATACTAATTTATCATAACCGGTAGTAAAGGTGGGTGGGACCAAATGGCGATGTTGATAAATAATCAGCGTCATTGTTGTTTGATGTTACACTTATCATAGACAAAACAGACATTGTTTACGAATTTCTCACTTATACAGTAAAAACACCATTATTCTCCGGAGATCAAATTCAGTTCGAAGGACGCTGCATGTATCTGGACAGGTGTTTATTCGTCTTTGGTGTTTGTGTTTAAGATTTATTATTACATACAAGTTATCGATTCTGACCGTAGTGATCAGTTAGCAGAAGTGCCAGTTTGGTGTTGGATCGGTCAATCAGTGTTGCCAACATCGATAGTGATTTTGATTCACTTGCTGATGCATATCTACGTGAAAATGGTGTTAACCAACCTTCGTATTCTCTGAAATACAATTTTTGAAGGGTCAAGTAGAAGTCAACAGTAGCATCCAAGAGTTTTCAACGATAGCAATAACGTTTATTTTTTTTTAGCAGTGGACGCGTCTTCCACTGTTATTTTTCCGGCCATTTTGAATAATGATCATCATCTTCTGCTGTATATGTGAACTAGACTTCCCCATTGTGCAATATTTCGCTCACAGAAATCACTATCTCTTTTCTTTCTTATATATTTCAGTGTCTAAGTTCTTTTTCTGTTGACCCTTCTTACATGACTCTTGTACTTTTCTCTTTAAGAACAACATTAGCGGAGACATGCAACTACGCCTTGTACAATTTTTTCATTCCTTCTAGAGAGAGAGAGTGATAAAGGAGTTTAAAGTCGTACACTGAAATAGACATGCTCTTTAATATATACTATTTTCCATTGACGTGCAAACAGCGTTGATTCTGCGTAATAAAATCTCCTTACACACTACTTCGTATCAAAATCACGATCATTATCTCCTGAAACCAATCGGATAATGTATTATGTACTGTCTTACGGTAAACATGGAAGCTGCAGAAAGAGGGAGGCAAATAATACAAAACAAAAGAACAATACAATCATGTATTACATTCTTGTGTTAAATTGGCCACTTTATTGGCACGGTTGTTCAGTTTGTCCAACAGATGCCAATTTTACAACAATTTATTAAGGTACTGATTGTTAAAGAACGCAAGTGTCAAAAGATGTGTTTTAAGTACTCCGTGTGACAGTTACCATCAGCAGGATTATTGTTCATAATATGAAAAGAATAGAGAAATCAATCATACATCCATTCCGTTGCCAGTGTTTGTGTCATTTATTCGTTGCCTGTGGCTTAGAATATCGTTCCGAATATGTTCACATCGTTAACGGAGTGTTATAATCGACAAGTACGCGCGCACGCACACACACAAAAGAAGGAAACTCTTCTATGCCATGTAAATTTTCTGGCTCATAACTTTTCTAAAATTTGTTTTATAGTTGTTATGTTGTGTTAAAATTATGTGTCATCTACACACCTAGATGATGTTATTTAAAAACTGTGATGATTATATTTCCATATTCTTTTGAGTAAGATAATTCTAAGTTTCATTGTACAACACTCATGTTCAATAAAAAATGGATCCTTTACAGTAAAGAAATGAACTGTTAAAGAAGATACACTGTCAACTTCAGATGTAGCCGATAGAGTGTAATTGATGCGTAGTACGTCTTGAGACGGAATAAAATTTTAAGGCTTAATATTATCCCTAACACCGTTCGCATTACAACAGAAGTTATTTGACCTGCAGTCACTGATTTATTACTTTTATGATAGAATAAAACGTGTTGAAAATAATAACAATATATTTGAATACATAAGCTCGATTTAAATTATTTTGTGCCCAGTATGGTTCCTAGCTTCAAAAATATATGGCTTTGCGCCAACTACAGCAATTTAATTTTCGTACGCAGTAGCGAACCAGACTATTATTTTGCTTTACATTGAAAAATAAAATTCCCGGCATAATCTATCCAATCAAATGATTTGTTACAAAATTGTTAGTAACTGATCTTCACCAATCAAATGGATTGTCACGAAATTTGAAAGACCCAACAAAGTGCACGAAAAGTGGCCAAGTAGTTTGTCTTGGAATATTTGCTAAAGCTATCCTTTTCTCTTGGTTACGTAAAATTAATTATAAACCTTGTATATTGTGCAATAGTGAAGGTAAATGGTGTTCTAAGAGCATAAAAGCTCTTTCGAATGAAATTCTTTATTGGCAGGACTTTATCAGGGGTTGGTGTGTGGGAAAGGTGTTAGGAGCGTGCTGACACTGACAGTCAGAAGCGCATGTAATACTGTTATGAATTAATGTTATTGTGATTTAGCTCCAAAGTAATCAGCACCAAAGATCTTAGGGAGATACACCAACATATAAAATCCTTTCTAAAATTTCGGCTCAATAGGCGACCCCTCAACGGTTACTCGCTAACATAGCAAGGAGCTTGAGAGGGGCCCATATAAAAAGAAGTGATCAAAATCAAGATGATAAATACGTATGTAATCTCTCTCTTTCTCGTCGTTCCTCGTATTCTCGTTGGTTTCTTGATCTTGAGGTATTAAATATTTTTGTTCTAAATAGACACTTTCATCTTCCGCCATTCGTTTATAACGGTAGTTTTATTAATTAGACATTTGATCATGACTAATAAATTCTTTCAACAATGTTTCTTTTTCTGGAAATAATAATAGAAAATGTATCAAAGATCTACTTTCCCTTTGATCCAGATCCAAATACAAGTCTCCAGCATCTCTAGTCCTATAATGTAAGACACCTCCCGTGATATTTGTGTTTTTGGGGGGTTGCCATCTTACTGCCTAAATAATGGCACAGACTAATGCTTGAGAGACAGACAGACATGTTGGAAATTGGAGATCTAGAGAACGATAAATAAATTTAAATAAACAAATCAAAACTGTAATGGTATTAATAACAATAATAATAACACATAGTATGTATGTATGTATATATATATGTGTGTATTATTATCATTAAATTTGAGAATATCTTTACTGCTCATTACAGTTTTGAATTTCTTTTGTAAATTTATTTATCGTTCTCTAGATCTTGCATTTCCGACACGTCTGTCTGTCTCTGTTCCGTGTGATATACTCCTTGTTAGAAGGTTTCAAGCAGTTGTTCTTGCCTTAGGGTGATGCTGCTTTCCACGCATGCGTCAGCAATTTACAAATAAGGTCAATAATAGAAGTATACATAGGTGTTCTGTTCTGACAGGGATTATTACTAAACTGTGAGAGTTCTGAAGGATTTGACGCCATAGGTCAAAAGAAAAGGGATTTTAGTTTCCATCTGCATACCAAGGTCAGTCGAAATAAATTTATTAATTACTAGCGAGCGTCCGATATGTCAGAACTAAAGGAATGTTAACACAGTGTAAAACTTGAGTATGGACTATTGCCCGACGGCGTTAGTGTCCGCTGTCAGGAAAAAAAAAAAAAAAGGCGGAGACCTACTTGTTGGTCTACTTGAATGAAATTAAACTATCTAAACACTGTCTTCAATATTAATATAGTTTTATTCTTTTCGTTAAAGAAACATACTTCAGCTTAATCCGATTTGGGCTCCATTGCCTTGTTAACACCTTCCAGTTTTATTTGGCTTAAAAGCAATAGGGGAAGATACCAAGGGTTCCTCTGGTATTTTGGCAGCAACTATTTCCAGGTGGATTGTCCTCACTGTAGAGAGCTTATCAGTCTCACCGAGAAAGACCTTTCTTGAAACACCTTTCTTGAAAATTAATGTCCATGAAGTTTGGACTCTTGCTACATATTTTGCAGTCACTAATTATGCAGATACTATAATTGCAGCTTCTATGGGAATGAATAGGTCCTTAATTCAGGAAAAGAAATCTTTTTCAGGTTTTAATTATCTTTTAAAATGTCATCCACTGTATTTATCATAGAAGAGTTGTGTAGCTTAGTAATTCAGCAGCCTGGATGACAAGTCTATGGACAAGTTAGATGGCTTGAAAATGTTTACAGAATTTGTTTAGATTGGAAGATGGAATAAGTAGCTTGAATATGGGACTAGGAGCCCTGGAAAAGGAGAGCTTTTCATTAATAGCAGATAAGTATTACATAGTTAATATTAGTTTTACCTCCACCCTACCCCGGACAAACTTCATTTTAAATTTCCTAATCAATATTATGTAGATGTTTAGGGTAAAAGTTATTTTTTTTCCCAGTGGACTGACTTAACTACGAATTTCCAAAAATGACTGCGGAGCCAAGACGAGTTCTGAAGGCAATCAATAACAATCAGACTAGCACAGAATCAACTTCCATCACCAAACCTGCTGTTAGTGCCCAACCAATTACAGATTTTAGCAGTACCACTAAACCAGATGACTTTGCAGGCTTGAATATGCCAGGAGAAGGAAGGAGGTAAACCATCAGAGAAAATCACTGTAACTTCTTGTGTAGGTCAGGGCTTGATACCTTCAGAAACTCACTTTTAACTGAAAATCAGTTTTCAAATTGAAAATAAGTTGAAGGCATTTTTAGCTCAAGGGCTTATATATACTGTACCATCGGTGTTGTAGTCACCTATCTTTATTGATGTTGACATTGGCATTAACAAAATGTGCACATTGCCTTTTAAGTCCTTATATGGTGGCCCATTGGTGGCTGAGTGGTCTAAGATGCTCGCCTTTGCTGATCACTGCCATCTCTCCACTGTCCATACTCCACTGATCATGTATACTTCTGTTTAGGTCAGGTAAATTTTTATGTGAATCATTCATAAATAACTTGTACGTGCATAATTAAATATGCATGTTAGATGCAGAAAATGGCGTGTTTCACAACAGAATTTAATTCCTAATTCTCGAGTTTACAGATACAATGTTGGAAATTCCTGTGTTACATTATTGTAGTCTGTGCCATTCTTAAAAAATTGCATCTCACATAGGATCATGCCTTTTATACCATAGATAGCAATAAATATGGCACAGTTCACCTTGCTCAAGTTAGGTTTGTAAAAGTTTGCTTGTCAACAGTGAAAGTTGGCAGACACAGTTTTGTGCCGCTAATATAGGAAAGTTTCTTTAATTTAGAGTACTGATAATTACAAACTGTCTGCCTTGCTAAGATGCCAAGATTTACATGATCATGTGATTGTCATGTACATGACTCTTCTGCAAAACTAGTCAAGAAGTTGTGTGAATGCTGCCGGTAAGTGCACAGCAGAGATTACAAAACACTTCATGTATTGTGATCACAGTTCCTCACATCAGTGTCATCTCAACAGTGGTTTTCTTGGCAGAATAGTCAACTCTTTGCTGTCACTAACACGAGGAATGTTGAGTATGTAGAATTAGTGTTGTTCTGATTATCAATTATAATCGATCATTGTTGGTTGAGCAAACCAATAAGATAATTGTGAAACTCCATAATCGATTGTAAAGGGAGACTAAAATTACTCCTGTGTAAATGGTAAGCTAAATAGGGCTTCCAATCCACTAAAGTTGATCTGAATTATTTATTCCCTTCACAACTTACAGATATAAAACCATACAATACTTGGTAGGTGCAGACTTTCATAATTTGGATGATGACATGATCAAGCTGTTCTTGAGTTGATAAATTTAAACACATTTTGATGATTTGTTTCAGTTTAAATGTAAAATCCTTTAGTATTTGTAAATAATGACAAACAAGAAAAATTTCCTTCTGTACTTTAAATTATGGGCACATCACATATGAATGAAAAGATTTTGGGGGGATTGCAATAGTATTTCAGTTACATAAGACTGATTGGCCATGAAAAGTTGCTTTCATTTGACAAAGTTATAGAGCAAAAATAACAACCCATTAGAAACAATGTAATATTTTTATCAGGTTAATGAATACTTGTCATTAAAAGAGATTACTTCTGTATATTTATTAACATTTTGAACTCTTGATCAAAGATATAACTGTATAACAAACTAAAAATATAATTTTTCTTTTTTTGTAACAAGTTATAAACAATTGGTTGGTTAAGTGGAACAGATTATCGATTATGAAATTCTGACTGATTCCCATCACTATGTATAATACGTATAATACAGGATGATTATTGCATATGCAGCTAATCAAATGGACTTCAAAGAAAATAAAGTGTTTTGGAGGTTCTGTCAGTGTATGATTTAAACAGTTAAATTAATGTGTTTTGTAACTGCTGAATACATTACTTTTAGACACTGTCAGCCTTGTTTGCTGTTTTCTTCAAAATGTATACCCTCAGATTTTAATGCTGTACCCCCAAGTTTTAGAACTAGTGGGAACACTGGAAACTGATATGTGCATGCATACCATGGATTACTTCACCATCATACCAGGAGTGACCTATTTTACACTTAGGTTGGCTTCCGAGACATTGTTACTCGTACATAGCTACCAACCCTCACAATTTTGGCATCAGTTTCACGACTTTCTACAGCGATTCATGGATTCATGCCGCATTCAAAAAAAATTACGAATTCCCCAATTCTCAGTTATTTTCAATTTTCCCATTAAGTGCTAGTCGTGATATCGGCAGTTGTCGAAACGGTCCGGTACTGTTAGTCACAATATTAGTAGAACTATAGCCAATTGGTACAGTTGGCCCAGTAGCAAGCATTTTAGCGCATTTTAATCTATATGTATAAGAATAGTTTTCAAAATGCTTGTGAAGAAACCAGGGCCTAACCGGAATTTTTCTCTACACATACACTACCAACACTAATTTGAATTACTGTTCGGCATCGCATCTTGAAAATGTCTTCACCACCAAGGAAAAAGAACTGTATTGCACAAAAAGTGAAGTTTAGTTTGGAATATACCAAAAATTGGCTGTGCATTCAGCCATCAAATACTGATATACATCATGCTTTTTGCACAGTGTGCCACAAATTTTAGCATTGGGCATGATGGCAGAGATGATGTGAGGAAGCACATTGGTAGCAAAAAGCACATAGAGGTTGTGAAACTACATGAAGACAGTTTTTTGGAGTGTTGGAATTTTTAGATTGACAGATTAGTATATATCATAATTTGCTTGAGTTCACAGTTTCCACGCATGTACCTACACCACTAATCGTTCACCGTTTGGCGTTTCATCTTCTGGATTAAAACCATTTCATAATTAGGCAACACTGCAGTTATAATGTTTTTCACATCCAAGGAAAAAGATTTATATTCCACAAAAAGTGAAGTATAGATTGGAGTACACCAAAGTTTGGCCTAGGATTCAGCCATCAAACATCGATGTACATTATGCTATTTGCACAGTAGTGGGCCACAAATTTTACAGTTGGGAATGTGTACAAGGGCTGGTATTGTTGCTTACAATTTTCCTATCATACACTGGTATTGTTGCTTACAATTTTCCTATCATACATATACCATTTATTAATATTATTATATAGTACATGTATGACATGTATTGTAAGCAATGATACGAGCCCCTGTGGGCATGTGGCAGAACGATGTGAAAAAGCACACTGCTATAGCACCCCCAGCAGATTTCAGTTTCGGAGTACTTCATGCCACCTACTCAAGTCCTGCATGCTACCAGTGCTGAAGCATTGTTTTTGAACTTTCTCGTTGAACATAACCTGTCTTAGTTGGAGATCAGCAACAGTGACAGTGAAGATTATTTCCTGTCGTGAGGAAAAATAAGATAAACTTTATTGCATCCTAAGGTGCTGAAAATTTGCAAGAATTATAGTCACCAGGATTAACCAACAGGCAAGAAGAAATTTACCAATTGAGGAAGTTTGCCACAGCATCATATTATGACAAATAGCTTGAAGTTTGTGTATATCAGTAAATTTGGCTGGAAATAAAGTAGTAAATGTAATCAGTGTAAATACTGTTTTAGTTTTATTTTGGGATTTTCATATAATGCAGTACTGACCACTGAAGTGGATGGAGTTAGTGTCATGATATAATTTTTTTTGTGCTCAAAATTAAAAAAATTTTATGCATCTTTTCACTAATTGTGGGTCTGGAGGGTTGGCAGCTCTGCTCTTACAGTCATGAAAATTTATCTGTTCATGCATTCTGAAGTGTACTATGCCACCACCAAAACCATCACTGGCTTATTTTCAGACATTATCATTATGTTCAAGTTGGTTTTTGGCACACTGTTGCCCGTACAGACATGAAACATATGTGTTTATGTATTTTTAAGAGCAATGTACTGTGATATTAAAAACGGGTAATTGTGACCATTTTACATTTTAATGACTATTTACACCTCTGATGATACTTGAGTTCTTGAACCATGTTGCTATAATTGTTGCAATCCACAGACAAATTTGCTGCACAGTCTTTTCATCATGGCTGCCTGTAATAAGATTTACTTGTTTTTCAGTTATGTGCATAAACCTGTTTAATAAATAAATTTGAACAGTAAAATTTCTCTGGGGGTTGACATATCAAGATATTTAATGCTGATTGTGTGAGCCAAATCAGATTTTCTCTTCTAAAAAAATGTCTCTTGTTGATTGATAGGAGGTTAGCTTAATTGATATATATAAACACCTATTTTATTAGCTTGTTGATGATCTACTTTTGTTTAAGGGTGAAACAGTACACCCATGCAGTGTATCAATATGATTAATGATACACAGCCTATGCTTTGATACATTATTGATATACATATCAAATTTCATGGTCTTTTCATCTTTACATGGTCTGTCAATGATGGGGTGGTGCCATTTTTTTATATGTTGACATTGGTTGCATTTCTGTTAAGCAGATTACAGACAGATAAACACAGACTTATCATTTGGCCATATGCCAGACTCATCCTTGACAAGATGTACAAAGTACTTGCAAATAGACTACCTGTTAAATGTCGCTGATTTTGGTTCAGTATTTTAGTTTACAGGCTGCTCCATTTGTTCCGCAGATCAGCCAGCCCTTATGATTTGAACTTTTAAGTCATATGGAATGACCCATAAAATACAGATTTATGGAATACTAGCAAAAATTGAAAAAATATGATTGTTGCAGTAAAATCCTGACACATGCTTGCAGGGAACCAGACTAACTTGACAGGACTACCTGAGACACTTTAAATTGCATAAATTTTTTGTGCATAACATCTGCATGATCAAGCTATTGCTTATAGAATTTTCTAAACATGGCATGGAACAAGCATTACATGTTCAAGACAAAAGTGACAATAAGCCTCTTGAAAAGTTGAAATAGCACAAAAGAGTAAAATGGAATATGTTGAATCTTGGAGGGAAAAAGCAGGAGGGTTTACTGGACATCGTTTGTTGAATACAATGTCTCGTGACAGGAGAGCTGATTGCCGTTGCTATGTAAAATTGAAGAGAAACGAAATGGCCAAAAGGATTACATCAAACTGAGAGATAGCAAGAAGCCATTGAGCTTCATAGGGTTTGGAAATGTAGTTTGTGAAATTGTACTGGAATTAATTAACCCTGGTAGTGCGGAAGCCATATATTTATGGATGACATCACCTGGCTATGTATGCGGGAAGCATATATTTATGGTCAAACATCACTTAGTTCTATGTGCAGATACCATATTTTTATGGCACAGGACAGTGACTTCTACGGATGTCCAATCTATGCCAGTCTTTAATCGTGTGCTAATAATAGCAGGCCTACCTTACTGATGGTTGTATATGTTGTAAGTAGTTACATATGCATTAAAATTTTAAAAATCAGTATTTGGTCCTGAAAATCAGTATTTTTGTCATAAGCAATCAGTGTTTTTGTACTTGGGGGTTGGCAGCTATGGCAGGGATATAGCATATGTAATAGTCTCGAAGATCACGGCTCTGCATCATTGTAACAGAATACCAGTGAACCAAATATTCAAACAGACTTATTTGCCTAGGAAAGTCTGTTGTCAACAGTGGACGTTGATGTAAACAATATGGTGGCTGTTAAATAGTTGCAGTCTCGCAGCCGTCCCATAGTCAGTTGCTGCTGATTATCGTATATATGTATGGGACAGTTCAAATTAGAATAAAGTTCATTAGGGCTTTGTGTGGAGGTGTAAATAGCAATATGCAGTTTTTCAAATTTGAGAATTAATTTTCTGCAGGAATATACCACATGTTGATATGAAAGTGCTCTGACACTGTCACAAGTTTATATACAATTGCTATGACATGGCCATCCGATTCAGTAACAACTTAAAAGTTCCACTAAATCGTGTTTAATCTGTATAGTAGCTAAGTTTATCAATGAGTCTGTCATGTGCAGAACCTCTCTTATATTGGGGGATAGAATGTATCATCAAGAGCAAGAACTGTACTAGCTTGAAAGGGACCAACCATTCATTTTACGTGGGTGTCGGGTGTCGACTCTGAGATATTCCTTCATTGCCTATCATTTTTAAAAAATTAAAATCACAATACTCCTATCACATTATAAAGTTCATTTTGCTCTGCTTTTCTCTCTCTCTCTCTCTCTCTCTCTCTCTCTCTCTCTCTCTCTCTCTCTCTCTCTCTCTCTCTCTCTCTCTCTCTCTCAATCAACAATCAAGTTGAAAAAGAAATGGACGAGAGAGAGAGAGATTCACTTATTAAATAACCAACTCTTACGACAGCAATGTGAAATGTATGTGACTTGGGAATCTAATAATCAAGACCTTCATTTAATATCTGAACTTTTGACCTGGTGGAAATCTTATTTATTTCTTGACAGTTCATTTTGTTTTGTTTTAACAGAACTAGTTTCAGAGGTAGGCCAACAAACATATAAAGCTTGATTTCTTTTTTTTTTTTCTCAAACATATGACAATGTAGAAGTTATAATATGTTAAGATTGTTGCTGAGAAATCTATTTTATTTAAGATATTTTTGGCAAGTTGTAATTAATAATTATCATTGAAAACCTCACAACTCTTGCTCTGTAATTTACAATCGATGAGAAATATTCAGTAATAATGACTTTCAGGCCTCGCAAATGTACAGCTCCACTCAAAAGAATACGTGATAACCAATGTCACTATCATGCATGTGTGCTGGACACAAGAGCCCCTCAGTGTTGTAGATTCCGTCTCAGTGTTCATACTGTTGTTTATTTCCGCCTCACTTGGTGGTAAGATCAAAGAGCTCTCTTGGTAGCACATTGGCATTTTTCAGCTGTTTCATTACCATATACATGTATAACCGAAAATTGGTACATTACTCTATTGTGTCGAGAGAAGACCCAAACTAATGGCTGTGATAATATTGCTCTGTCTGATGATATTATATTAAAATCATTCATATACAGACACCAGAATGTTAGAGAATTAAATATGACTATTTGGTAGGCCACTGATAGTTCTGCTCAAACTAGCTGAATATCAGAAGATGTATTAAAAATATGAATTGAAAACAACTTGAGTTCTAAAGGAAGTTATTCTAAAACTATATGTGCTGTCATATATTAAAGAATGCATTAATTATAAAAGCTATTAAAGAAATTAAAAGAGATAATGTATCCCATACAATTGATATGCATTTTGTATGTTAATAGATAGTTAAGATGACATACATAAGATTTAGTAATGAAGCAGGCAAAATTAAAGTTTATAAAGTATGAGTCTAAAAATAACCCTAAAAGTCGTTAATTCCATGAATGAAATCCTAACTTTTTCAACAGTATTTTTTATTTTGAAAGAAAAATTTATATTTGTTTCATTGACATGATGTGATGAAAAAATATAGTCCACTGCAGTAGATAACAAACCTGCAAACGGATTTTGTTTCAGTTATTACATTTGTCACATGTACAGAGATACTTGTATTCATCAGATTTATTGTTGCAACCAACAGTAATTGCTTAAAGAGGTGTTTACATAAAAATCTGTAAGACTTCTGCCTTTCAGCAATTTTCAAATGAAAAAACTAGTTTTCTGTTAGTTTGACTGAATTGCATAAACAGTATTCTCTTCACCCTAAAACATTACCAATATAATTGTTCTACATTATGACAATTATTATTTTACTTTCATAATTAAAACAGCTTGATAACATTGAGTTCTTTGAACAATGAATGCTGTATTTAGTTGGATAAAAGATTCTGCCAACAATATTATTTTAAAAAGTCTTTTAAACCTTTCAGACACTAAAATTACTTTCTGGTTGCTTTGGCAACCAAAAGTAAATCTATAATTATTTATCATTTTCAGTAGGTTTAGTATTGGTTCCTTATCAATGAACTATAAGTGAATAGAATTAAATTTTATATGGAGAAAATTTGTGAATAATAACTACATAAATATTGCATCATCTAAATATTGTACCATACTGAAATGTAGAGACATGTTTGAAAGTAAAGTTTTAATTATCTAGCATAGGCCTAAAAGTAATCAACTGAGTATATGAGATATGTAGAAAAAAATTAACTGTCCATGAACACATTCAGAATAAGTATATTTGATGGAAAAGTATACACTATATTTGATTTATTTGGACAAAAATTACTTTCCACCCTTTTTCTCTATTTGGTTGCTATGGTAACCATGAACTCATCAATTTCACCGACATTTTTAGTGTTAGCAGTCTGCATGCATATATGTATTATTCTGTACAATTTCACTGCAATCTGTTTATAAATAATAGTTCTGAAGCTGTTATGTGGATTTGGCCCAAAAAGTCTATTGTTCTGAAACAATTCAGCATGCACAGATGGTGCAGTTAGAAACAAATCAGCACTGGTTTCAAGGTCAAGCAAAACAACACAGCACTACTGGGGTTAAGGTCAGAGTGTGTCTGACAAACTTTTTAATTGAACAAGTTTGCCATTACTGCATCTATAGTGCAAGTCACATGGGTCATGTAGGTATTCAGCACTGACTATTTCAGTAATGGGTGTCATATTTTTAGAATTTGATCCTACATACCTTTAAGTGGCAAGTATTCACTTCATTTGGATTTGTATACATCCATATTCCTTTGGAAGGTCATTATTTAAATGCTCTGAGAGGTGCATATGGCAAACTCAATGTTAAAGTATGTCAACATTTTTGGATGAAATGAACCTAAAGATGTGATCCAGTACAATCTGGATTGAATGTCACGCTCTGTGATGTCACAATGAAAGCTACGCCTATTAATAATCAAATTCTTCCTACCCTTGATTGTGCCGATACCTCTCGACACGCTGTTATTTTGATCTAAGTTTAGTACATGGCCCACCATTGTAACAGTCCATAGCAATAGATAATTTTTGTCTGAAGTTTCTTGGTGACAGTTAAGGTGCAGAGCATTCAATAAACAGGATTCAATAGATTTGGGTTAAAGAAAATTAGTGCTAAATTTTTCAAGAACAATTTATATTTGATTTAAAATGAGTAAATGCACATACGTGACCCATGTGACTTGCACTATAGCTCTGATCACACTTCTGAACATTTTTAATGCATTTTTTTCCTACTTGATATAATCAGTACCTTTATAATGATGTCCCTGGAAATGGTGATCTTTTATAAAAGGAAAAGTAACATTATTTCACTTTCTTTTCAGTAAAGCCTGGGGTCTAGAACACTTTGACATAGGAAAACCCTTGGGGCGTGGCAAGTTTGGCAATGTCTATCTTGCAAGAGAAAAAGAAAGCAAGTACATTGTTGCTCTTAAGGTAAGTATAATTTTAAAGCCACTGTGAATATATATGATCCGAATATTCAGATGGCTCTTGCTGGAACAAATGTTCCTCAGATTAATGTGGTCACCAGATATCTGTGAAATTTAATATTAAAAAAAAAAACCCACTAAAGGTTATGAAAAGTTGTACCAAAAGATCAGGTAAAGCTAGACTTGAATTTTAGAGAGAAGTGACTTCTCCTTTTGGACAGAACAGGGAGAAGTGAGAGCTCAACAGGGAGAAGTTGACACAAAGCAAGAAAAGCAGTGTGTGGGTGTGTGTGTGCATGCATGTTTGTTTTTTGTTTTTTATTGGAAGTATGCCCTCTATTTCCCAGTATTCATATTTGCATTTAACATTGGATTTAAGCAATACTTTATTTTCAAGTAGGAAATTTTCTGAGTTACTTTTACCATATGACTTTAAAAGAGAATAATAGAAACTATATTGTAACGAATTTTTGCTGAGTTACCAGATTACATTGTTGTAATTGCAAGCTAGTAAAAATGCTTAATTAACTACCCTTAATTTTTTTTTTTTAATACTTTCTAAAAGTTCACAATAATGGCACTTTTTGAAAGATTTCTAAACACATTTGAAACAACCCCTGGACCATGTACATGAGGGCAAATGCATACATCTTCAGATCGTACTGTTCATCTTGATTTCTTTGTTGCGGATAAAACGTCAGAAGTCTCTCTAGGATTTTAAAACTATGAGTCCAGGACTCCTATTTTGGAAAAAATAGGAGTCCCACCAGCAAAACTTGCAATCCCCTCCCAGAAGCATATTGGCATACCAGAAGTGGCAAAATTTCCAGGTGAGAAGAACCAGTGGTTGCAGTTGAGTTTAATTTTCAAAATTCTTTACACTACTGACATACAGCTCTTGTTTGTCCATTAAAGTGAGACTGAGTTATGTCAGGCCAAGGAAAGGTCTCATTCCAAGCACTAAGCTAGGCACCACACACTTTCTTACACTTGGATACTGTTCCATCTGAATTATCAGTTCTAGCAGCTTAGCACTCTTTTGAATCTCATTACAGTTTTCATCAATTTGCAGTTTACTGCAAATTGCATTTGTCTTAGTCTCAGTGTATCTCAGTTATGAGGTCATGTGCACTACTTATTTGGCTACACTAGGAAATGAACACTATAATGAAACTAAAGTTGTTCATTTGATGTACTCTTATAATGACCACATGTACATCACTCGGTCTGTGAATGTGCAAGAGCTTGCTTGTCAGCATAATTGATATCAAAACTAGGCCTAGCTACTGATGGCTTGATGAATACATTTTGCTCCAACACAACACTAGAACTAACCTGGCTATGGTGAGGCGGAATCTCAAAAAGTATGGTCAGTCAATGTACCTCTTTATAAAATCACAGGGCGAAGTTGTTTTCGCTTTCCTAATAGAAGAAGGTGAAGTTTACATTTCTTAGATGACTTAGTCGCCCACTTCGCCTGGTAGCATGACCCCCTGAAAGATGTGAACACTGACATATCTAAGTATTCAGTGTATTCTAAAATGTTTAACTTTTTAGTTTCAGTTGTTGCTTCAGTTTTAGCATTGTACTTCCTTTCATACTTCACTGGGTTTCCCTCAGACTTATTTATTTGTAAAAATGATTTTGACCCAACAATATTTTATTCCAATCTAATCCTTTTAATTGGCATTAATCAGGCTTTACTACCTCAAAAATACTTAACACCAAATTTTATGGGCATTTCTGATAAACTCCAACAATATGAAGCTTTACTGGATCAGGTTCTCTGAGGATAATAAAGAATGTTAGATAAATTGCTTTTAAATTAACTCTATAACTACCACTGATGTGTATAGCTGCTGCATATATCTGCCTGGCCTCTGCACTGACTGATAAATCCACTTGTAAACAAGCACTGCTATCCACCACAGCAGATATATTCACTCGCTAGTAATGTGCCCTAGACCTAAGCAATGGATAGATCCACTCTGTTTATGTTACAAATGATTATATTTGTCAATAATGGGCAGTAAAAGGACATCAGACCAATCAAAATAGAGTTAACAAACTATGGTTATTGCTGTGAAAGATGTCATTTACTAAATATGGCTACTAAACTTGGGGATTTTGTACCATATGATAGTTAATGCATGCAGTTGTTGACAGTGGAAATAATGGCTTTCGTTCGCAATTCTGAATTGTAATTTTCAGGTTTTTTAGAGGGCAGGATTGTTGATATTGATTTAGGAAGGGTTGGCAGTAACATTGAATCATTGTCTTTGTCCAGAAATTGATAGGATCAGATAATGACAATGATGCAGTGTTGATAAGAGAGCCACATGCTCTACAAGTCACTGAGTTCACTGAAAGCATTGGTCCTACTTTCATTTTGCGTGAGAGGGAGAGTAAAAGATTTTCATATGGTATTAAATGAAAGAATTGTGGCTGAAACCAACAACTATATAGCAAAATCTATGCAAAAGAAGCCTGTTTAAAACAGAAAAGGCAGCATGAGATGCCAATAATGTGCAAGCATTGTGATGTTCATCTTTTTGTAAAAATATAACTGCTGTTACAAATAAGACCAACTGCAACTTAAGAACTAGTAGAACATAATGACCAGTTAAATTTGGTTAATCATAATGTATACAAATCTGACATAATTTTGCATACAATAATGACTGACATATCATTAGTGCTACAAATAGTGTGTCCTGTGTTCAATTCATAGATTTTATTTTTTATCTTGTGGGAGTTAGTGGGATGAAAGAATCACTCAGATAAAATGTAGTCGTAGCTTTTATATATGTATGGTTTTTGTTTATAATCAAACCCACTTATCTCGACCTCGGTTATCTCGAGAACCAGTGTATGTCGAGTGTTTTCGTCTGGTTCCGAAAAAAGCCTTCTTTTTTAGGCTAATTTTTCCCTGCTTCTCTCAACCCCTGTTAAGTTGATAACCCTGTTATGTCTGGCATAAGTTTCAGTCCAAAGTAATATGTGGACCCTCTTAATTTGATTAAATGCAACTTTTAATGTCCATCTCAGAGAAATTTTACAAGAAATGGTCTGGCGTTTTCACTATTACTGGTACTTCATACCAGCAAGAATGGAAAAAGTAGGTACAAGATCAAATTTTACCGGTACTAATGCTGATCATCCAAACTCATCAATGTATGGTTTATCACTTGCATACAGTGGAGAAAATTATCTTGTAAACAGTACTTTAGAGTAAGGAAATTGAATGAATGCGCTTCTGACCTTAACTTAAGCTGCATTCAAAATGGACATTATCACATGTCAACACCATGACAATAGAGTTTGTCCCACACAGCATTGCGAATTTGATCTCATCTGTAACTCGGAAAATTATCAGGTTAACATCATTAAATGTAGATAAAAATACCTAACTTGTTTTTACAAAATATATTTAAAATGAATTCGGTAATAGTTAAAGTGTATCCATGCTTGGTGCGAGTGTAAGTATTAAACTTCAGCATGGCTAAATCATGTGACTCACAATAATCTATAAATAGAAACCCACAAAATTCCAAACTAAGCTGGTCCCCCCCCCCACTTGGTTATTAACCCATTTTATCCTGTATACCAATTTCAACTGCAGTGCCTGATTCCTGAGAAGCAATTCTAAATACATTGTGGTAAAACGGAGCATCATACAGCAGCAACAGCAGAAATTGTGATGACGTTCACCATGTTTACTAAAAATGTTGTAACAGTGTTATTTCTTTTTTAAAGTATATAAAACTATGTATCTCTGAAAAGGTAATAAAATTTGCAACACAGTGATATATGTTTTGTTATCATTTACCAATGTACATGCTCACAACTGTATTTTGAAATATGACTTGAAGAAAAAAAAAAACAATTAAAAACTTACCATGATGTTCAGTGAATCTTTTGTTCATGAAGGTGAATGAAATGCTCCAAATAGTATGTGAATAAAATAATAAAGATAATTCTTTTTCTAGTATTTTGGTCCAAATTTGAAGTTTCTAGCACTGTTAGTTCAAAAGTTATAATAATTTTACTAAAATTGGACAACAAAACACCTGGAACAATTTGTTTACTTCACATTCTAGAACATGTACTTCAGCGTGCAGTTTCTCATGAAAACTTGTCACAAATTAATCCTAGAAATCTTTCAGTAAGATAAAGGTAATTAATCAGTACAATTTTTGTTCAAATTTGAAGTCCACATCATCACTATGTCAGTAATAACAATATAATAAATCGTGGCTGCAACCGAGGTGAAAAATCATCCCGGACCCATCCCTCTTGAAAACCTTCAAAGTCAGCTTCATTCTCCGAATCACTGTCGAAAAGTGCATGAAGCCATGCATAATCTCTTTCATCAACTTGATTTAATTCTAACCCGTCATTTAAGTCAATATTATCATCAGAATCATCCAAATCGTCAACTTCAGTGTTGCTACCCTTGCTATCAACATCCATGTTTACATCTGAGTTGTCGTCCATCATTTTATCGATCGATTTTCAAGCCAACAATTTCTTTTCCAACCATGTTTTTTTTTTAAATTTCACTGCGCATGCGTGCTTTAACCATTTCCTGTGTTGGTGAAGAAGTACTCATATATGTGTGATGTATAACACATGTTTCTAGAGACGCTATACACATAATGTAGTAGAGTACGACCGTAGTCGTATTCAGGATAAAATTGGATACTACGACCACAGGCGTATTCAGGATAGAATGAGGTATTACACCCGTAGTCGTATTCAGGATAAAATGGGTTAATTTGTTTTGAACAAAAGCAAATAAAAGCACCAATGGTATTGTGTAAAAAAAAATCAATAGCGCCCAGTATTTTTTTAATGAAATTGTTGATTGCTGAGCCATGATTACATATTCTTCAACACAAACTGAATGAAGCAGAAAGTGACTGTGAGGATTAACATATATGAAACAGAAAGAGGAGTGTTTTCATTTGTATTGTTTTTATCTTGAATATCAAAGTCTTGCAATCCATCAAAGAGATTAGCCGACTCTCCTTCTGGTGCTGTGTTTTTGCCGACGGTCAGTGATCAGAGTCGTGAGGGACATGGGACTACAACTGTTTGAATGGAATAAGTTGGCCTCTAACTGTTTGAATGGAATAAGTTGGCTTCATGCAGAATTTGATGTTGAGATGGTTAACGTTAACACTTTCACCACTAAGTAACTACAAGGGAAAGACTACCATTAAACACTAAGTAAAACTTTCAAGATCTTAATAAATATAGGCAACATATTTTCAGTGACTTGTATAAATTTCATTTCTTGTGATAGGAATACATATTTGGTACCATTGTAAAGAGGACAAATTCAGGTTTCTAAAAATATTCTCATAAGCAGTTTAGTCTCACACAGATGATTATACAGGTAAATCAAAAGGTAAATTAAAGGTAAATTTCACTGTATTCTCTATAAAATGTTGAATAAAGTGTTTAAAGAGTGATATGTGGTCTGTTTTTGATCCATTGTGGTGTTCTTACAAATCATGGCTTGAATAAATGCAATGTTATCTCAAAATTCAAGCAAATCCATTGTGGTGTGTTAACGATATTTCTACAGGTATTTAAAACCTGAAGTATACAAGGTTTTATGTTCATTTCAGTGGAATACATATGAAATAAAACACGTTTTGACTGTGAACCAGATTAATTTAGCAAAAATCCAAGGCAATTCTTTGGCAAACACATCATTTACATGTAAATGCACACTTGTGCAGGCACAAATATGGCCAGAAGTATACTTTTGTGCGATAGTCACATGACATAATTTCTCTGAAATTTGATCCAACAAGCCAGAATTTCTCACTTTTATGCCAATACAGTTCATCTGTGTCGAATTTCATAACTTCCATTAATATCAACAGGCCATAAAATGCCTTTATTTCTGATGACATGACCTCAGTCCAAACACCTTTGTGTTGATTTGTGTCAGTCTCTCGCCTCAGGTGTGCATATTTGTAAATCTTGCTATTTCTGAAAAGACTTAGTCGCCATAAAATAGCTGAAAATATTCAAGAGGTGTTCTGATCCATCAAATACTTGCATTGGACCTACACGTTCGGAAGATGTGTGAATATTACGTTCTGATGGAGATTTTGTCCACTGACAAAATTCAGGTGTCTCATACCCATCGCCGAGTTCAAAACCTTCAAATTCCTCATCGTCATCACTATTGCCAACAATATCACACCATTCTTGTTGTATACGTTCCCTCTCTTCTTGATTTATCTTTGCAAGATCAAAATTGCTGATATTTTCAATTAATTCGTCCCCAGATAATTCCGATTCATCATTAGACGAGTCCGCCATTTTGGATGTACTTAGGCGACTTCGAAGATTTCCATTTATAGATCGGAAAAAAAACCATTCTTGTAAAGAACCTACCTTAAAGTCCGAATGTATCCAAATAGTATGCAAATGAATCGATGTACGAATTAAATATTTACTATAGGGGAATCCCAGACATTGACCAATCAGAGAATTTGTCGCCAAAACGAGACAGGTATGTGAGACCGGAATACTGGTCTACAGTGTTGAGCGGGAGTTATTGTTCCTGGACCGCTTTACTGGTCTGTAGTGTTGAAAGGGTTAAAGACTTGAAACACATTTTACAGTTTGTCAGTACATGAATACCGACAGCCTCATCTTTCTCTGGTACAGAGGCAAATTTTATCAGTAAAAACCAGCATATACTGGTGTAAAGGAACCTCTGATGATCAACAGAAACAATTGATTTTCATGTACAATATTGGTCAGTTAAATTTTGCTGCTAGTCACAAGTCAACTCTAACAAAAGAAAATAGTTTTTAAAAAAAAGTGTAGTTCTACATGTACATGTACTTAAATTGGCCTAGATTTTGGACAGTGTGGGAAAATCATTGTTTTTCTTCGGCTACCGAAGGGATGAGGCTGTTCACAGGGAAATAAAAACAACTTTAAACCACTGATATTTGCAGTAACTTAAGTATTGTAAAAATGTGTGACTTGTTACTTAATCTTATTTCAAAGATCTCCAATCTTCTTTTTCTGCAACCAGGCATAACTGACTTATTATATTTTATTATAATTTAGAAATGCCATTTGTTTTTAGAACAAAACTCCTGAGATGCATAATCATTGTTCTGCAGTAGTTTTGTCAACTAAACCCTGGCATCTTGGGACCCGATTATGTTGATGATTTTTTGACACCACTGTTGTAATCGAGATAATCAGCCAGTTATAAGGGAAAAAATATATTAAAAAATTGGCTTATATCCTCAGATCATAAGCTGAAATGTTTTCATTTCACTGTAGCAGCATCAGGCTCTGGTAGTTGGACCCCAAACCAACTACAGTAATGTCCTCAGCTAGGTAAAGCAGCACTGGTAGTTAAAGAGTAGAGGTCTGGTTTATGCATATTTTGTTCTAAAGGTCAGATATGTGCTGATGCACAATATGGTAAACAAAGTATGTAGTGTTATGGACTGTTGTCATGTAAATTGTTGAATTATATGGGTTTTACAAGTCTGGAAGACAACCTTTCAAACCTGTTGCCTTGTGCTTTGTGGCTATAGATTGTTTTAAATAGTTTGGGGAAAAAATTGGATCAAATAGTTGCATGGATAATTAAGTCACTTAACTGGTCTTTTTGTAAAGCAGTTATGTGAACTATGCAGGTCTTTGTAACAGGCAGTGGAAGCAGCCAGCGTCATTACATAGCGACTACATGCAGAATTTTTTGGGAGGTGCAAAGCATAATAGAGACATATGTATTACTTGTCCATCAGGATTATTTTTGAAAGTACCATTGACATTATGGTGAGGCATAGCATTGTGTGGAATTATTTGTAACTCTCTATCTAGCTCACCTTTACCAAGTACAGCAGAGTTTATGCCATATCCTGGTTCCATTGTCATCATCCAGTCAGGTTATTAATGTCGAGATTTTGTTTTACTGTCACAAGTGATAATTTTAGTCATTATGTCATTTTAGTGTTCTTTGCATCATCAGAACCGCCTCAAGGGAAAGTAGGTTAAAGTGACCTACTTTTTTCCCCACACAAATGACTTTGTTAAATGTTAACTGAAGAGTGTAAGTTTAGTTCTCCTGACATATTTTACCCCAATAGGCATGATAAAAATATGGAACTTACCATGTTTCTTGTCTCATTCTGGATCAGAGGAAAGAATTGTTATTAAAAGCTGAAATTCCTCTCAAAATTATTTTAAATTAATATGATCATGTTGTTTGTAGGTCATAAGTAAATGAAACGATTAGCTTGCCACTAAAAGCCACCCAGATAAAGTGAGGGTTTTGTAAATGAGATTTACTACCTGAGTTTAAAATATTCTTGGATGATTGTTTTGGTTTTTGATTTTGTCTGATACACTCCTTGTGATTGGGTGGGTTTTGTTTTGTAAAAAAAAAAAATAGTCTGTTAAAGATAGGAAAGTGAAAGCATTTACCGTACACCTTTCTTTGTCAATCTCAAGTTTTACCCAAGAGCTCTGGACAAGAATTCATTGAATTGGGTCCTTTCTGGTTTAAAACTATTTAAATTTTTAGCTCTCCATGTCATAGATCAGGTAAGCTTAAGGGCTGGTCTGTTCTGTCCATTCGTTATCACTGCTCCTTCTAAACTACTTGGAGGAGTGCATTGAAATTTTACATGCATATTCATTCCATGATCTCATGTTCAGTATGGCCACCAAGGCAGCCATCTTGAAAATCTTGTTATTGCTGTTCCTCCTGAACTGAAAGTCATATTAACTTAGGGTTTTTGCCAGTCAGTCTGACAGCTACCACAGCAGCTAATTTGAAAATCTTGTATATGCTTAAGAATATCAGAGATAGTTGCAACACTTTGCAGTTAAAGAGAAGAAATGGTCTTATCTTGAATTCTAGACATTCTTTTCAGTCTATTGAGCATCAGTCCCTTCAAGGGGCTCTTGTTTTTAAATTTGATGGGTTATTTTGTGAACACCACAACTTGTGATACTGAGTCTTAATAACATGTAAAGCATGTCCTTTAGAATGTGCAAAACTACTCAGTAACCAAGACAAATTCATGGTGCATTTGATGATGATGCTCTGTATAAATGACTTGCCATCATTAAGTACTTTGATCTCACAAGTGCATTTAAACCTGAGAGCATAATTTGGGCATTTAGGGTAATACAGAAACCTATATATCCTGTTGTCTGAAGGTCAGTAGTCATGGTCATGGTAAGTCTAATAAGAACATAAAGCTTTCTGCACAGTAAGTTTAGCTCTAGAAGTCTAAGTCATGGAGACTCCTGGGTGATTAATCTCCCAAGTCAACCATATACAACTAGTATTTATACAGAGAACTGTTTTTAAACATGGGGTAGACATATAATGCAACTTTATTGATACTGTTATTGTTTTAAAGTTTAATTTTTTTTCCTCAGGTACTTTTTAAATCACAGCTGCAGAAGGCAGGAGTTGAACACCAGCTGAGGAGAGAAATTGAAATTCAGTCCCATCTACGGTGAGGATGGTATAATTAATAGTAAGAATCCCCTGCTTCAAGCATCCTTCAAGTTTCTTGTTGTGAATGTCTATTTTCCAAATCTGGTCTATACACATAAGTACTGGACTTAAGTTCTAGACTCCTGTGTTCAAACTTTTTTGGACAAAAGTCATGTGTAGCTTCAGTGCAGTAGATGTTTCTCCCTTGTATACATTCACTGATCATATTAACATCTTAGAATTTGTTGTTATTGTGGGTTTAATGACATTTTTTGGCAGATGATTGGCTATACATGGCTGCCAGCATATTTGATGGAGGAAGACCTGGCAGAACCCTGGGAAGACCCACCAATTTACAGGAAGCTTCTGACAAGCTTTCAGTCATAAAGGTGAGATGTCAGTGATCAGTAAAGGCAAGTGCCTTTGATCACTCAGCCACCCAGGGCCTCTTTTCAATTTGTTGATAATTATGAGAATTTTTTGCAGTTGTCAGACCTCCGAACTCTTTAAGATTTGACTGTAAGAATAACAGAAATGACCCTTAAATTAAAGACTTGTGGAATTAAAGCTAAGATTTCATAAATATGATTGTTGCAGTAAAATCCAGATACTAGGTTGTTTGTGTTTGATTTGGAAGCAAGTTTAATATTAGATTCATTGGAGTTGGTCAGGGAACCAGAACCAGACTAAATTTACAAGAGTACCTCAAGCACTTTATACTACTCATGTTTTGATAAGCATCAGCATGACCCAGCTGTAGTTTATAGACTTTTCTAATTATGGCATCCAACACGCAATACATGTCCAAGATGAAAGGGGAAAGTAAACTACTTCCAAAGTTTCAGTAGTTGGTACAGAAGAATACAAAGGAATGTTTAATTGTTGTTTGGGGGTTTAATGCCATTTCTCAGCACAAGATAGGCTGTATATGGTAGCCTGTACAATGTGGTGGAAGAACCCAGGATAAAAACAGTTTGAAACACCAATTCATGGGAAGCAGCTGAAAGCTTTCTCACATATCCATATTGGCCAAGCCCAAGACTTGAACCCACAGGGACAAGTGGGATGGCAGTGATCGATAAAGATGAGCACTTTAGATCACTCAAATATTTAGATTCTTGAGGCAAAATAACAGAAAGAGCAACAATTATGTTTATTGGACATCATGCACTGATTTCAGTATTTCACATGGCAGAAGAGATGATTGTCATTGCCACATGAAATTGACGAAAAAAGTTAAGAGATAACAAGAAGATATTGAGCTCCATAGGGTTTGGAACTGCAGCTTGTGAAACTGTTGGAGGTGATTAAACTTTTTGGTTTAGCTGAGCATTTTGTTTACCTTTGCTGCATCAGTCTCCAAATGACTCTTCTGACTACATTGTTTATTGTTAGTCCTTACTGAAAATTGGTCAAACTTACAGACTAAAAGTGACTGCTTTATGGAGAAGGTCTTGTTAGGGTGGGTAGGTTTGAATGGTGCAGTTTTTCTTTTTTTTTTGACCATGTGTTCCAATATTATAGGGCAGGTATCCATTGTTAGTTGGGATTGTTTGCCCACTACCTGTATTTTTATTGATAAGCATTGATTATTCACATATTTAAACAATTTTGTTTGTTGTTTTTGTTTGTTTCTTTTCACCCAAGACATTGTTTGTATTTGTTATTATCAGGAAAGGAATTAGTCTATGGCAGCAGAATTCATTAAATACAATGGAGGACATGCCATGAGATACAACATGCAGTGTTTGTGTATCATGGTCAGAATGAATATGATCCACCATACCTAGAAAAGGTCAGAAGAGCAAAGAGAGACAGAAGTCTATAGAGTCATGGATTGCACACTGCTGAGTTTACATCCTAAATGGTTACCACTAACTAGCATAAGATTGGGATGTTGCAGTGGTTGCCCTCACTCCCTACTCCATTGCAAGTGATGCAAACAGTGGTGGTGATGACCATTACATTGGGTCAGCTTGAGAGAGAACATAGGGTTGTGGAGTTCCCAGCCCCACGTTGTCAAAAGGCATTGATGGAGTTGCAGATGAGGCTATTAGTACAAGAGGTGACAACACAGGTGAATTTGTCTCTGGCTGTATTTCACAATTCTCCTGTGACAGATTGGAGATATTGTGAAACTTTCCTTTTATTGGGTATCCTGGTGGGTGTAAGTCACCTCACATGTCTGAGCTTGTCCTTAGTGTCTGCAATTCAGAATGGATGGGGTATATTTCTGATTTTGATATTCTGTTTTGCTGTCCATCACATGGATGGGTGCCCCCCACTTGTTGTCTATGGCTGACAAATTTTGGACTTGGTGATTAGTTGCTAGGTCTGTAGGGCCAGGATAAAGGGGCTCTCTTCATCTTCTCAGGAAAACACAGTTTGTTTCCATGAGGGGTTAACAGCACTTCCCAATTTAGGGAAGTTGCCAGATTCCAGAAGTGAGGTGTTCAGGGAAAGGAAGTTGCCTGCTTCCACTAGATGGAGGGGGGATAACTGACGCTTGGAACATGTCAGCTTCCGAGATGAAAGGATACTTAGCTCTACCACATGCTCATTTACAGTGACATAGACATCAAATACATGTGCCAGATGGGTCAGGAAAAAGTCTGGAATAGTTTTTACCAACAGCTGTAAGAACTCCGTCTTGCACAACACTCAAATTCTCCACCATCATACGTGATTCGTATCGCATACGTGCCAACCATTATGCTTTTGGCGTAATCATTACACTTTTTTTCACTAAATTATGCCTTATGCGTAAATGTATATGGATTACGCAATTTCGATATATCCCCCTCCCAAAAAAAATCAATAATTTGTTTTTTCGTTTTTATTAACATCCCATTAATCCCACAACTGTATTCTAGAAAAGACTGTTTCTGTGTAACTATGATATGAGTATGCTTGTCCATAGACTTGCACGCACTTTCCTAACAGTATTATGTTCTATTTATAGTGGCTGTCCTATTTCTAAGAAACATGCTGGTTTCTACTTTCAAACTTTTGACCTCAGATTCTATTTATAGCAGCTGTATGGCTTAGTTAGAAGAGAACCGACAGGTTTTCTAATTTGTAATCTTTACTCGCAGATTCTTTGTATTAAGTCATATTTGGTACCAGAACCAGTGTATAGGATATTTGGCACTAAAAGTCAGTCAGATTTATTCAAGTCGATGTGTGTGCTAGAGCAAAAATGTTTTTCAAATAATTTCACAGATGGATTAAATAAAGACAAAAAAACGATTCACAGATGAATGCATACCATTGCATTCCATTCTAGGGCAGGCTTACACCCATTGCAGGGTGTGTGGAAGGGATTTTAATATTATTCATGGTGGTAAATTTGATGTGGAGCAACACTTGAAAATTATAGAAATCTTGAATTATACTAACTCCAGTACTAAGGTACCTTATTTTTTACAGCAAAACTCAATTCTGGACACAAATGTTATAAATGCAGAGGTGTTATTTACCGAATTCTTAATAGAACACGGACTACCCCTAGCGGTAGAAGACTACGTTGGTCCTCTGATCAAATGGATGTTTCCTGATTCCAAAATTGCAGAATATATGCATGTGCAAGAGCAAAATCATCTAATATTATTCAGTGTTTAGCTGAAGATACTTCACTTAAGATTGCAGAAGCAATGAAAATTGGGTCATTTAGTATTGCTACAGACGTGAGTAGTAATTATGATGACAAAATGTACTCAGTGTGTGCAAGAGACTTTGACAACGAAAAGGGCAAAGTCAGAGTGCTCTTATTTCATTACCAGAATTAACAGTAAATTCCACTGTAGAAAACATTTTTGATTTGCGTAATGTTTTGAATGAACATGATATAAATTGATTAGTGTACATCACAGGTTGTCTCTGTCATTTGATGCACCTCGCTGCACAAAAGGCAATAAATTAGAAGGAGAATGCCTGAAGTATGAAGTTGGCATTCTACCTGACAATGTACTTCATGCAGACAGAATTGACTTTTTTTTCATCTTATTTCCCAGCTAAATGACCCAATAACTGGAAGATATAAATTTCCTCTTCTTTGTCAGGTTATGAAAAGAATATTGGTTCTTTACTATTTGAATGCTGGCAGTGAGAGATTGTTCTGTATTGTTAGCAAAAATAAAACTGAATTCAGATCTAGGCTCAGTAATCTAGTACTTAGTGCTCTACTGGTGTGCAAAACATTCATAGTCTCAGCTGGTACAAAGTGTTTTGAAATGCAACATGAGTGTGTTAATTTTTAAATCTAAAGTGCTACATATATGAAAACTTGAAGCAGTAATTGATGTTAAAAGACTAGAGGGGTAAATAAATCATTTTGTACAAATGCTTATTAAATTTGTATCATGTAATATGTGGATTACTCTTCTCAGATTACTCTACCTGTCCACTTGGATTACGCTTTTTCCTTGCCAGGAGTTGGCATGTATGATATCAAATTATCCATCTGCCAGGACCAGTTTTTGAGCAAGGTTGCTAAATGCATCTCTTGGGCTTGAATGCAATTGATTTCCAGGGTTTGTGATGCCAAATGGAGAATTTTCTGTAACTTTTGAAATAGGAACTGCATTCATCCAATCTGCTCCCATTTAACTACTGTTGCAGAATTTCTTCTTTTTCTCGTTAAAGAAAAGAGATTACTCAGTATCCACCATCAGGGACTACAGAGTGGCCCTTTTCAAGTTCTCTGTCAGCTCCACATCTTATAGATTTGACATGGTACTTTAAACTCAGAGACCTCTGGTGTGTTCATACTTTGTAGTGAAGTTTCCTTTGAGAATCTTATCCTGAAAACAATTTTTCATCCCTTACAGACAGTGGCAATTTATGCCGTATTAGTGGGAAAGGGTTGTTTATGGTTCAGTAGTAACTGTGATTTGGTCTATCTTCTCTACCAACCAGGGTTTCTGGCCAGAAATCAGCTTCCATCGGTATCTCCTGTTCCTGTTAAAATCTTGGTTGTAACTTTGTTGGGGATGATCAAGATTGACCCCTTTGCCCATTTAGAGCTTTACATTTCTATTTGTCTAAACCAAAAGATTATCAAAAGGGTTGAAACTGTCTTTTTCTCCCTCATGATGGTACCTCTTATTTCAGCAGCCTCCATTTTGAGGTGGATTGTTCAGACTATTAAAAGAGCTTATCAGTTTCACACCAAGGGAGATCTTTCAATTTTGAACATCTAAGCCCATGATGTCAGGGCTATTGGTACATCTTGGGTTGTTTTGAACCATTCTTATTCTGGATTTTGTTGTGAAAGCTGCCTTCAGGCAATCTCACTTCTTGTATTAATCTTTGATCAGTGTTGCATTGGATTGAATACATTAAAGCTCTGGGTAGAATTATATCAAATAAACAAACTCGTACGCCATCCTCCAGCTTGCAGTAGAGCACTCTACTGACCATAATGGTTAGTTCACCTTGACAGGTGACTGTAAGCCATAAACCTTCCACAGACAGGCAAATTCAGCAGTGCAGTAATAGCATGTAGTGTATTACTGCTATTAAAGTTTAGCATTTTGAGTAGTAAAACTAATTTAAATTATGCAATACTTGCCTGCAATTATTGCCCAATTCCAATCTTCACCCACTCTATTTTCCTTGTAGTCTCTGTCCAAATCTGTCATGTTATTGTTTTTTATTCTAGACATCTATTTAGCAATTGGAGAAGTAGATAACATCCTTGGACAGGAAACTAATGTCAGGAAAAGATATAAAAATGTAATGATATGGTATGTAAGTTAAATATTTAAAATTAGTTTTACCCCTCATTTATAGTTTTGTTAGAGTTTATGATCTAAACAACTAATTACCTCACAAGACCTATTAAAGTTACTATGCAGGGAGGAGCATCTGTGGATTTCTGCAGCTTCAGTATGCCTTGTTTTCCTGGCATCTGGCCATTTCTCATTATTAATGGCAAGATTTGTCATCATTTAGACACTAAAGTGTAATTCAAGCGATAATTATTACATTTGCCATTTTTGTGTTACATCTTTCTGGATCAACTTTGATTCAGTTTCTTTTTTTTAAAATTTTATTTTTTACTTTTGTTTTTCAGACATTCCAATATTTTGAGATTGTTTGGTTACTTTCATGACAAGACCAGGGTATATCTGATCTTGGAGTATGCCCCCAGAGGAGAATTGTACAAGGAACTTCAGAAATGCAAGAGATTTGATGAGAAGCGAGCTGCAAAGGTACTTGCCCTATTTTTATTTTTACACTTACCTGATATATATGAAATAGATTGTATTGTTACACCTTTGTCAACAGATAGCCTCATGTAAGAATCTTTTTATGTCTATCATAATGCCAAGTGTATTATGTTATGATGTTCTTCTATACATCTATCTGTAACATCAAATCTTCTGGATGGCTTGCACTGGGAGTAATGTAGAACCCTGTCACTGTCAGGGTTAAAAAATTCAGCAGCAATAGTCATTGTGACTCATCAAAGAAAACTGGTTTTTGAGTTTTTCATCGTTTACAGTTACCAAATTTAGAGCAAGGCCTGCACTTTTGGTAAGGAAGAACTCTATCAATCTCAACTTTGGAAGGTCACATTTCAGGTCACTTTAACTGCATTTCATGGTCACTTTAACCCTCTCGGCATGGTGGAGGTTGGTTGGTTGGCATGTATACATCCATGAGGAAAAGCTGGAAGAAGCCATTTTGTCAGTTCTAGTGGACTCATGTGAATTTGACACAGAACAAGCTGAGACTGCACCACTTCCTTCCTTCAGTTCCCATGCCTCCTCCCAACTGTTGACTCAGGTGGACAAAGAAGAGGAGAAATGGGTGCATTATCAGGATCTGGTCTTTTGATAAAGTGGTAAACAGTATTGTTCCATCAGGCAAATCTGGTGCAGTTAAAGGAAGAGGTACACTTCCTTCTGTAGAAGTGTGCAATAGACGGTGGTAAAAAACCAGTTTCCAGTGTTCTACTCCCAGATGTTCCTGGTTTCACAATAGAAAGATAAGCAGATTATTGACCTTTCTGCCTTATAAATCTTTCTTCAGGAGGAACTGTTCAAGAGGGAGACCACAGCAGTAAGGAATGTCATAAGGCCTGGCAACTGGATAGTCTCTATAGACCTTCATGATGCATACTTTCACATCCTTATTTGGCCTACTCACAAGATGTACTTCTGTTTATACCAGGACCAGGAGGTTTTACAATTTTGCATTCTGCCCTTTGGCCTTGCATCTGCACCCAGAGTAGTTGCCATCCACCAAAGGTCACTGTGGATCTGTGTATCCTTCAGTATTTTAATGACTGGTTGATCCATAATGGTCTCTAGACAGGATCTATTTTGCTGCTAGTCCTTACGGACCAAGCTGGGCCTGATCCACCTCAGGATTTTGTATACATGGGTTTAAATTTCCTCATGAACAGAGTTTAGTCTGTATCCCACAGGACAAAGTACTGGACCTGTTGGAGGAGCTGAGAACCAAAACTTATTTTCGGCTTGCCTATATCTCTTTTCTGAGAACCTTGAACACCATGGTTAGACCAAGTTCCACTTAGAAGGAGGTACTTTTGCACATGCCATTCTTCATCTGGCAACTGGAAACTACATAGGAGTCCCATCATAGATCAGACTTGAGTTGATGGTCAAATTGGAGCCAGTTTCTGACTTTTGGGACACAGACTAAGACCATGTTTGTGTACCTGCAATAGCAGTATTAGCTACATAAACATTAAGATTCTTTCTTAAAGTTTTTGAAAGTCATATATTTTCTGCGTTAGTTGTGTATTCAGATGAAAGTTTTTTTTGTAATATTGCTACATGCCATTAAGTTGTATCCTGGTATGCTAAAGTTTCCTGTCTTGCCAGTTTAAGCAGTAAGTGGCATCATAGCACCAGATGAGACAATAGGTGCCACTGAACTCTTGTTTAAATACCACTGCAGGGGTTGAAAATTTGTTCATCCAATTCTGTATGTCACATGAATATTCAGCAGTCAAGCATATTTTCCAGTCACTCACCCAGTCAGTGGAGTTTACTGAGTTAGGGCTGAACTGTCTTTCTCTTCAACGAAAAGAGGTTCTGTTATGAATCTTGCTGACTTTGTTCATTGAATGTCCACATTTTCTGCTGGAAGTGTTTTCCATTTGTTTTTATCTAGCTTATATAAGTACCTTGCTGTTACACTTTAGTACTAATAAATGCTTACCAGAGGGGGAGCATACTGGTCTTAGTTTGTAATTACTTGCAACTTGTGTTAGAAAGGTCCCAGAATAAGTTCTGGAATATGCCCTTTCACACATCCAAGTTAAGGTCATTAACAGTCATCTTTTATACATCTGTGTTAGCTGATTGAGTTTTTTCTGGACAAGTACAAATTTGATATATATGCCTGACAGGATGATTGGAATTTTAGATGTTTTTTTTTTTCAAACTTGGTATTTCCTAGTGATTAAAAGTGTTTGATAAATAGCGTTTAAGTTGGTTTGACTACTTCTCTGACTCAGTGTTGCATACATGCCAACCATTACGCATTTTTTTTCACCTAATTACATCTTATGCTTGCATGTATATGGATTAGATATTTTTGGTACATTAAGAATAAAGTTAAAGCAATAAAAAGTTGTTTGTCATTTTTATTATCATATCTTTAGTCCCACACATATAAATTTGAGAATGTTCTACAAAAGAAGACTGGTTCATATGAATAGCGTAAAAGTACATTTGTCCATCATAGACCAACATGTACTTAACCTATTTTCTATTTAAAGCAGCTGCATATGACATGTTTCCAAGAAAACAGGTTTCTTAAAGTTAAAAACTTCTCTCACCAATTCATTGTATTTTGGTCAAATAATTAGGTAGCATACCATCAATACTTTAAAAAAATGGCGCCAGATGTTGAGAAACAGGATTTACCTAAGTGCCTCATAGATGTTATATGCATACATGCCAACCATTACACTTTTGGTGTAATCATTATGCTTTTTTCCACTAAATTACGCCTTATGCGTAAAAGTATATGGATTGCGCGGCTATTTATAGCAGCTTATGGCTTAGTTAGGAGAGAACAGACAGGTTTTCTAATTTTTAATCTTTGCTCGCAGATTCTTTATTCTAATTCATATTTGGTACAGAACTAGTCTTTATATATTTGGTGCTAAAAGTCAAGTCAGATTTATTCTAGTCGATGCGTGTATTAGAGCAAAAATATTTTCCAAATAAAATTTCACAGATGGATTAGAAAAAGACAAAGAACCGATTCAAAGATGAATACATGAATTACATAATACAGCGTTCCATTCTAGGGCAGCTACACACGCAATGCAGACTGTGTGGAAAAGAATTTTAATATTGGTCCTGGTGGTAAATTTGATGTGGAACAACACTTGGAAGTTAAAGAAACCTTGAATTAGCTCATCTTACTAACTCTAATACTAAGGTAACTTCTTTTTTACAGCAGAACTCAATTATGGACATGAATGTTATATATGCAGAGGTGTTATTTACGAAGTTCTTAACAGAACATGGAGTACACCTAGTGGTAGCAGACTACGTTGGTTCTTTGTTCAAATGGATGTTTCCTGATTCCAAAATTGCAGAAAATATTAGCTGATGTGCAAGAGCAAAATCATCTAATATTGTTCAGAGTTCAGCTGAAGATACTTTACTTAAGATTGCAGAAGCCATGAAAATTGGGCTGTTAGTATTGCCTCAGATGGGAGTAGTGATTATGATGACAAAAAGTTGTACTCAGTGTGTAAGAGACTTTGACAATGAAAAGGGCAAAATCAGAGTGTTCTTCTTTCATTACCAGAATTAACAGTAGATTCCACTGGTGAAAACATTTTTGATTTACGTTGAGTTTAGTTGGCAGAACTGTATGGGGTTTTCATCTGATAATGTGTCAGTGATTATTATTATCGTCATGTGCAGTGTGTGCTCAGCCATTTAAAAATGTCATCATCAGCAAGGTGCAGAGCCTGCAGTCCACCGGAGAACTTTGTCAGTAGACAGTTGTTCCCAATGTGTGACATGGTCTAAAGAGCTCCACAACAACTGGAAGAGTTAGTGGCCTGGCCCCATTGGACAAGGTTGACTGCACAACGACCCTGTCCTGTCCGAAAGCTGTTCATTGTGGTCCACAGATGATGTGGAAGGTTGAAGACAGGAGGGTAGACAGATGGCTCAGCTACGAGGGATTGGTTTACAACATCTGCTGAAGACCACTCAACACTCCATGCTGAAATAGCTGTAATATCCTCTCGCAGAGAACCTAACCAGATTGGGCGTCTAGAAGTCAAGCGGACTGCTGGATGTGAAGTGATATCCATGTACAGTGGAAGTTTCTCACTGGCATAGACCTTTTGTGGTTGCTTCCTGGCGACGCAGATGTGGAGGAGGAATGTTGCTGAGTACTGGCAGCCATTGTAAAGGAGTAGGACGTAGTGTTCCAGTGATCTGTCCAGAGTCACACGAAGGTATGTTGGTATTGGGTCATGTTTTATTTGCTGCCCATTGAGGAGGATGCAAAGCTCATGGTTCGCATTTGCATTGTTAAGGTGGAAGACGCTGGAGACTGTCTTTGTTGCGCTTGGCTATAGATACCATTTCTTGAAGAAGTCCATCATATCCTCCAGGTCCCGAGAGCAATGTCATCTGCATACATGAACTTGTGCAACTGTGTTACAGGCAAGTCATTGATAGAGACATTGAACAAACTTGGCAAAAGAACAGACCCTTGTGGGAGTCCATTAATCTGACGCCTCAACGAGCTTCAGCTCTCTCTAATGTGCACTCAGAAGCACCTGTTGTGAAGGAACAGTTCAGTAGTCTCAATTATCCAGCACTGCAATACTCTGGACCGTATCATATGCCGCTGTTAGATCCAGACAAACAAACTCCAGTTTTCAGGTTCCTCTGAAACCAGTTTTCAATAAATGTAGACAGGGCAAGGACTTGATTGCAAGTTCTACAGCCATGCCTGAAGCCTGCCTGTTCAACAGTTATGATATTCTTGAAGTCAGGACCAATTCTTTGGAGAATCCTGCACTCCAGTACCTTAAAACAGACTGAAAGCAAGGAGATTGGCTGGTAACTCAGTGCATTGTGGGGATCTTTGCCAGGCTTTGGGATCGCAATAATCCTTGCCTGGTGCCACAAAGTCTGCATGCACTTTTCCCTAACAACCCAGGTGTAAAAAGCAGCAAGCCATTCCTTTGCCTTTGGGCCAAGATGCTTCAGGAACTCAAGCAGAATGTTGTCATATCCTGCTGCTTTGCCTGATTTGATGCTGCATAGCACCATTTCAAGTTCTGTTGTTGTAAATGCCTCTGGAGTATTTTGATCTAGTTCATCTGACTTCCGGCAGCAGTATTGTTGCCACTTTTCTCGTACTTGATGTCAGTGCTGTTTCTCCAGGGGTGCTTTTGCCATTTGTAATAAATGGCTAGCTACAGCATTTGGCTTGACAACAGGTCGAGCATCAACTGGTGGTTGCTGAGCAAAGACAAGTCTTAGAATCGGGCTCCAGCATTTCCGGCTAGAGTGCATAAAGTTCAGTGATAGACTGGGCGACAACCATGAGGGACAGACTGAGTGGCTACCTTGAATATGGCTCTTTGGTATGATTCCTTGATTGGAATGCAGCAAGATGGTATAGTGACTATGCTATGCTCCAGTATGTCAGTGTGCTTTGTCCAATCTGCTGCTGTGAAGAGCTGTGTATAGTCTGCAGTTTAAGTCCAATATGGGTAAGTATTGGTCTCTGCTGACTGGGGGGGAAGTCATCTAGAACAGTTTGGCTTACTGGCTGAGGATGGTCACCAATGGAGCTGACCCAGCAGAGGTCCGGTGAGTAGTCCTATTGCCATCTTGCAGAATGAAAAGTCCCATGTTGCTTGGAGTCATGGGTCAGAAGGAGGTCATTGTTCATTGCCCACTCTACCAAGTATTCCTGTCTTCTTTGGAGTGTGAGTCTCCCCAGTTAGGGTGATGACTGTTGAAGTCGCCAATATAGACGGCTGGGTGTTAGAGATTTGGAAGCATATTGTTGTCCCAGTGGGTACTGGGCAGTTTGTAGACATTAGCAATCTTGTACCCTCCAACCTGGACCACATTGTAAAATCTGGTGGGGGAAACTGGAAAGGCATCAGTAATATCGCAGTGTGCATACGTAGCACAGCCGAATTTGGAGTCAGGTGTTGATGAAATAAGGTCAAAGCCTCTAATGGTGTATCGTCCTGGAATTCATAAAGGAGTTGCATTTTATATTTTGAAAAATGTCTCCATCAGTGTACATAAAAGTTTGTCCCTGTCATTTGATGCACCTTGCTTGCAGGAAAGGCTGCTGATAAATTAGAAGGAGAATTCCTGAAGTGTCAAGTTTGAATTCTACCTGACAATGTACTTTTCATGCGGACAGAGTTTATGTGCAATGGCACCTTATTTTCCAGCTAAAAGACCCATTAACTGAAAGATATCAATTTCTTCTTCTTTGTCATTTTATGAAAGGAATATTGGTTCTTTACCATTCAAATGCTGGCTGTGAGAGATTGTTCAGTATTGTTAACAAAAACAAAACAGAATTCAGATCCAGGTTCAGTAATCCAGCACTTAGTGCTACACTGGTGTGCAAAACATTCATAGTCTCGGCTGGTATAAAAAGTGTTTTGAAATGCAACATGAGAGCCTGTTACTTTTTAAAGCTAAGAGTGCTACATATAAAAACTTGAAGCAGTAATTGATGTTAAAAGACCAGAGGGGTAAATAAATCATTTTGTACATGTGTTCATTGAATTTGTATCATGTTATATTGTTACGTATATGTAATTAAATTGCTTGTGTGTTAGTTTTAAAATTCTTTTTTATTTTATTTTTGTTTCATTACATTTTATTGTAATGATTATTTTCACGGGATTCAAAATTCTTTTAGTAATGTTGTTTATCTAAGACATAAAAGCTGTTACATGAGTAGTATTTTTAGTTCACCTTGGTCCGTGGTAGTGTAAGCGCTACGTGAAAACGATTGGCTATTGCCAAGGTCATTTTGTCTAGTCTGAATAAACAATGTTTTATTTTTAAATTTATTTCAGAGTGAGAGTAGATAGGAGTTCTTCCTACGTGACAAATTACATTTTTCTTATTGCGTTCAAGTGTTAAGAGACCACGTAATCTATCTCGTGAGAACGGGATGATAATTTGGGTGGATATAATACCCCTTTCTGAGCACTTGTCAGTCAGTTGTATTTTGAAACCTTGAACGCTGGATAGGTTTTTATTGTTGAAACCAGATTGTTTTTGAAGTTCTTTTGTTTTTGGAATTTAATAATTTATTCTCTAGAAAACCAAACGAGTGTACTGTTTTATAAATTCTGGGAGAAAGAAATTCAATGGAAATTTATTCTGGAATTATTCGGAAACATAAACTGTGATTCATTTGAGGAATTGTTGCTATTTTGTACAAGGACCACATCTGACGTCATTGCCTTCCATATTGGAACGTCTTCGAGATTCGAACCTGGATTCTAATAGAATGATAGCGCTTTACAGATTTAAAAAGAAGAATATGAGAGTGATGTAACAGAGACCTCAGATTGAGCACATCATCATGTCATTGCAGAATTTGTGGACTTGACTCTACAAACATGCAACAAAAGTTAGACTGAGAAAGCTTTCCAGTAGCTTCTCGTGGGTCAGTGGTTCTTTCCAGGGATTTCCCGGTTTCTTCCTCCACCATTAATACTGGCCGTCATGTATAGCCTATCGTGTGCTGAAAAATGGCGTTAAGCCAACAACAACAACAACAACAACAACAACAACAAAAGTTAGACATGTAGACAAGTTTAAGTGAGTGTTGTATATAAATAATTTGTTACTGTTTTGTTTTGACAGATTTGTTTTGTTTGTATTCTGGTACAAATCTACATGGATTTTGCTCATTTGTGAGAAGAATTTTAACCAGCAGTAGATCCAGGTTAGTAGCTAAAACAAATATATTTTTCATGCAGTGTTCTGTAATTATGGCATGTAATATGTATATTACACTTTTTATGCTCAGATTAAGCTTTTCTCACTATTTATATTAGTAGCAATTACATGTATACCTCTCTAGGTGTTGGCATGTTTGATGCTATATCACAGGGTGCCTTCCTGTCAATATAGCACTGTTGATGCAGCTCTAGTGTACCTTCTCTTCTGGCTTTCCTTTCTAAATAATTTTCTGATTTATTTGTTGTTGTCTTTCAGTACATCTTGCAGTTAGCCAATGCCTTGCAGTACTGTCACTCAAAGAAGGTGATTCATCGTGATATAAAACCAGAAAATCTACTTCTGGGTCTAACTGGAGATTTGAAAATTGCTGATTTTGGTTGGTCTGTTCATGCTCCATCCTCAAGGTAAATTTGGCTTTATTATATAATTTAAACAAATTAAGCACTGAAAATGTCTTCACTTAAAGAAAATTTAAATTGCAATTTAATAATTCTTATCAACAAATCACATTATTCCTTGAGTTATCATGAAAGTTTTAACAAGAATAAGCTGTTATATCCACGTTTGTCTTTTGGCTTGTGTCATTTGTGATATCAGCATGACAAAGCTGGTTCACTTTACCAGAACCACAAGTCCACCTTAAATATCTTGGCAGTTTATATAAAATAGCTTCAGGCCGTGGATTTTTAAAAAATTTCCTGTTTGTCTTATATAGAAGACTTGACCATAATTTTTTGTTTGAAGTAGGACCTTTTTTCTTTTCTCTTTTTGATTTAGCCAAGGCTCATAATACTGAAAAGAAGAAAAAAATGGATCAGCTGAGGTTGAAATTTTCAGGAGTAGTTGGGAATTCTGCATGATTATGTGCTATTTTTCATTGGAATTGGGGTTATTTGTATTTGGATTGGGGTTTATTTTTGGCCTTTGAAGAAACTTGTAATAAAAATTGTATGAAACAGTCACTCATTATTTCCCATCTACCAGTTGCCATGACAAACTGATAAGTGGATTCTTTGTAGCCTATAACTATATATTATCACACTTGTTCAGTGTTTCAATTAATCTGTCATAGCAAAAGTAATGAAGTATGTCAGTAGATGGCTTAGTATAGTTATCGATGTTACATCTTTAAATTTGTGTGCCTCCTTGACATAATATTAACAAGTGGACCACTATACATAGTACACAAAATGATGCATATAACTGGAGTCCATGCTGAACTCTCATATTTGGGCATAATGGCTTTTCTCTCCAGCCAGAGGGGGTGAATTGGCCAAAAATATGAAGAAGTGAGTTTGAAAAGTTGAAAATGTATCATGTTCAGAATAGTCAGTTGAAACTTATGTTTTAGTTATAATATTGGTTGATTAAAATACATGTGAAATTCTATTAGGCCAACAAACAAAATATACCTGTTTCCTGTTGCACATGTTTTAAAATCAGGGTATGCAGGTGGGTTGGGGTTTTTTTACCGTAGGGGAAAAAAGTGCTAGGGTTGGAAAATGATAAACAGGGTCGGTCAGCCAAGTGGAAACATGCATGTGGACGGGGGCCTAAAACTTCATTTTAAAAAGTATTAAATCTTAGTTTGCTTCACCACAGTTGATCCAAAACATCAACCTGCAAGTTTGAAAATGGGTTAGTCAGAAATTAGTTTACATATTAGAAGTTCTCTTTTCATAAATTTCTAAGTTTAAATACTATATAAAATTATAAATTTGTTTAGTACTGGATCTGGATACATTGTCAGAGTCCCTATATGCATATGTCTGGTCTATATAGTTTCAGTTTTTCACTAATTGTTTTCAAGGATCATGAGTGATGTTTTGACAGAAATTCTCTAAATAGCAATATAATTTCTATTTATGATTATCAGTACTAACTACAGATCATAAACTTTTTCTAACTTTCCATCTTCCTCTTTGAAGGAAAATTTATACCAAAGTCAGCATTTACTTTGATTATCAATGCATTGTATTTAAATAAAAGGGCATGAGGGAAATGTGAGATTAATGCAAGGGAAAGTGAAGGGGGGGGGCGCTGTTTAGACAAGATGACTGAATCGGAGGGAAAGAGGGGTGGGGGGCTATTTAGACAAGATGACAGAATCAGGGGCAAGTATTTCATCTGAATCACCCCCTAGCATGGACACTGATCGTGATATGTATTTGGTTTGGAGACTTCTTATAATGCAGCAAATTTAGAGTCTGCAAGCAGGGTAGATATCTTTATGACACAAGCTAGTGGACATTTCCAAATGCTAGACTGGTGCATAATCTTCAGAAGCAGGCCAAACTCACCCAGTGATATACTGTCATATCTGGTTTAACATTATGTGGATATGTTTAGGGCTGTTCCATTAAAACATACATGGGACCGGGGGGAAGGCAGTTTTGAAATTGGGTAGCCACCCATAGATGTGATTTAGGCCTTTCAGGACCCGCTGATAGAATCGATTTAACAACAAAATCACCCACCGATAGAAGCTTTATGTTGGGGCGGCGGGATATATTAGGAAAATATTTGACTCATAGAAAGCAAAGTCTAAATATTATTTTATTCAAGATATAGCATAAAAAAATGCAATTATGTCAGGGTTTGACACTAACTTTTTTAAACAGGAAACCTGCAGGACTTCCTGCTTTTGAAAAATGGTGGTCCTTCTGACTGATATAAGGTCCTTTTTGTTTATGGATCTACTTAGTGAAAAACAATGTATAATTTATACAATAAAAATAAAATATGCATACAAGGTTGTTATTTTATCAGTTTACATTAAATTCATCAATTTATATGCTTTGTTTTGTAATGCTGACAAATCTTGAGCATGGAATTTATTATCATCATCATAATCATCATTGTCATAAGCAGCATCAACATCACTTGTCAGACGCACCATCAGTTCCGATTGCAACATTCTTTTTCATCCATTCATTCCCATATCTCTCTGACATAAGTCCCATTATATAGCAAGACTGATGGTTTTACTGTCTACCTTGGGTACATTTTTTATACCAAAAAAATGAATTTAAACCAAGAAGAAATACTAAATTATTGAATTAACAGAATTAAATAAACTAGAATGGGTCTAATTTTAAATTGGTTTAAGAGCTTACATTATTATAAATGGAATGGATCTTAATTTAAACTTGTGTTTAATAGTTTAAATTCAAAAGTATAAAATGAAACTTTATAACATTTACCTTTCAGTTGAAAGAACATATACAATTTCTGCCTCTTTGTTAAACGTGTTGGTGGAGCAATCACTAATAACTGAGAAAAAAAATGACTGGAGGAAATGATATGGTCCTGTTCTGACCCTACAATTATGGGCAATAGCCCTGATAAATTTCTGACAATATTTGTCAATCAGGTAGGTACTACCTGTTTCCAAACCTTGTCCAACTCACATAATTTCACATAGTATATGGGCGTCCATGTGTCTCGAAAAAACTAAGCATTTCTAACAATGACACAAAGTTTTTCAAAGGCTGCTTTATTCAGCAACATAACAGACTCCTCACTTTCAGAACAGCCAGGGGTTGCCATTTCAGCTCATGGGTTGTGATTGTACCAGTTATAAAGCTGCTGCAGCCAACTACAGATGTTCCGATAATATTATACGCAAAACAAACTGAAAATGTCATATTATCCTTCTTCTTGCTGTGGGTTAGCCACGGAACTTCCTGCTTCCACTTACCTTGTAATTTACTTTCTCTTTTGGTTTTATCGTACACACGTATTTAGAGTTTCTTGTCTTGGGGGGGCGGTGGCAATTGACACAATAAAATATCTCCACATTTTTCAAACTCACGAAACCACAAAAAGTCAGTATCCTAAACGCTAGATACTCTTATATGATTAACAAAGTAAGTGCCCAAATGACAATTTATGGCAGGCGCCCAAACGACAGTGATAATTTGGATTGAATGGCGTAGGCCTGATCTTTGTTTTAACTTCATTTCACTTTTGATTTTTGTCATGTTTGACATGTTTATAATTTAAAGAATGATTTATATGATCCTATGACATAGGATAGATATATTTTTAATATCCACAGTCTAAAATTGCAGGCATCACAGACCACTGAGCTTTAGGAAAGTGGTGGTCCTTCTGAATATCAGGTGGCCTCAGGCCAGCGGACCTGCGTTAGGCTTTGTTAAGTATGTGCATTTCTGGCTGAGAGTCAAAAACTGGCACATTTGAGTGATGACTGGTGCTTATAAAAGTTGTTAGGGTTATGTAAAGAGTAGTTAACATGCCAAGGTGTATATTGCAAAACCATGACATGCATGCAGGATTGCTACAGTGTCTACATTCTACATTACTCTTGTCTTTTTCTGTAACATTTAGGACATCTGAAATGCTATTAGCATGGACAGTCACTCCTCTGCCTTAAATGCTGTTCTACAACCACTCTACTCTGTTTGTAGATGTAAAATTTGATAGACAAGGTCACCATATACTGATCTATTCTACAAAATTATGCATGGTTCTGTATGCCTTATTATTTATAGCTGGGTAGTGGTCTAAACAATACTTCAAAACAGCATTCAATTTAACATCTTTATTTCAAAATATATTACCAAAAGGATAACTTACATCATTGTTGAAATGTTGTGTTCCAATTATTAACAGGATAAAGACAATAAATTGTCCAAACTTCACTTAAGAAATTCAGGTTTGTCAAGAATATGAATGACCACTTGCAATTTGAGACCCAGTAAAGTTAACCAACAAACTTTGAACAAAAGATGTTCATGACAACTCCATCTGAAACAAAGCTAACACAAGCAGTGTTGACCCTTACCCTTGTATCTAAATCCACATTTGCCATCTTACCGATCACAAATACAAGAACATGTACCTAGATCATAGCAACAGGCTCATGGCAGCAAATGTGATTTCAAAAACTGAATGTTCTGGATAAATGACATGTTGGTACTTCAGTTACATGTTTGACATTAATATGTACAACAATGACAAATGCTAAATCTGAAATTTCATGAACATCACTAAATGGCATCTATAAATGGCACAATTTCATCTCTGAACATGTACTTGGGTAATTTAAACTACTGAAACAAAGATAACAAATAACAATAGAACAGGAAACTTTTTATCTTTCAACATTTTTTTTATCTTGACAATTTTATGGGATTCATCATTTCTAAATTGAAAGTAAGATCTTTTTAAAACTGGCAAATGTTTCAGGAAATCCCCTTCATACATCTTAATGCCTTGGGCTCACAGAGTTAGATGCCTGTATAATAAGAAAAGAACTGATAAGCACAATTAAAAATTTGAACTATGTGAAATAACCCCTATGACACACATACTTAAATCCTGAACATAATCAGTCAGTGCTCTGTACTGGTTACTAGTGTTGTAACTATTTTTCATGTTGTGATACCAAAATGTGACCCCACATTTCAGCAGAAGTGAACAAGATATTGAAATATATGACAAATAACACATTCTTCATTGTTATTTATCTACATGTGACATGACATGTCAATGTACAAGCTGAATGGCTTTTAAAACTACCTGCTGTTGAAGGAAACTCTGTCAACACCTCTGTATTATAAGCATGAATCCCCTCACCAATTGGATTGGTAGTGCGATCAGAGTAATACCATACAGTCTTTTGTTGAAATACATACACATACCAATTTTGTTGTAAAATTTTTAACAGGAAATCCTTAAAAAGAAATTTTTTGATATTTTGTACAGTTTAGTAACGTTACCTAAATAAAACAACTACTGTTTGACTTTGTACCTGTTGGCTACTTTCTGGATTACTCCATTCTGCATCAAATACTGAACTCTGTTTTTGGTGGTCTTTTTTTAAAGAGCAGCACTTGCATCATTGATGGCAGTTTATTCCTCGGTAACCTTAAGTTCATCTTTTGTATCTTATTTATCAACATGAATAGAAGTTGGTTTGTAGTAAAGTCACAAATTGGTCCACCACAATGTTGCTTGATATAATAGCACTGACTTTCTAGTATTTCTGTCTGAAAAAAAAACAACAACAATAAAATGGCATCAGGGCTATGATAGAAGCAGCAGCTATATTTTGAAACTTTTCTAGTATTTCTGTCTGAAAAAACCCCAATAAAATGGCATTTAAGCTATGATAGAAGCAGCAGCTATATTTTGAAACTTGAAAAAAAGTCTTTCAAAGGGAAGCACACTCTACTGATCAATAAAAATTTCTAGGAATCTAAGATAAAACCATTTCTTCTATTTCACTGTTGAGTGCTGAAACTACTTGGTTATTTAGTGATTTAGCACCAGGGCATAGTAATAAATTGCCTTGCCCATGTTAGCATTGATGGGGGGGGGGTAAAGTACTTTTAAGCACGTGTGTGTGTGTGTGTGCGTGCGTGCGTGCGTGCGTACCAGAGATGTAACAGCCTGGTGCGAGGACATGTCCAGTGATTAAATAAATACTGCAAGGGATTACCCATTATCAAACTTCTTTGGTCAAAAATGGTGCAAAATTCCTATTCAGTTTCTGACAGTAACATTTTGTACTATCTAAAATAAAATAAACTGTATAATAATTTTGTAAAAAGTAGTAATAAAAAATTCACACAGCCATTCCATTCCTAACATTAATATAAAAAAACAAATGACTAAAACTATTTTGTCTCATCATCACTGCTGGCCTAATAAGAGTTATTATTCCAGGTGAGGATAAGGGGCTATCCATTTAGTACATTTGAAAACTGCCATTTTTTACCCCCTCCCCCAGTTGCAAGGTGGACTTTTTTCTAACCCCTCCTCAGTGTGAATGTATATATTTGCTTAGTATACCCCTTCAAACACTGTCAATTTGTCTGCAATTCAAATAAAAAGGGAGTTTCTTTAGTAACATGGCCTCCATATTTGCATGATCAAGTCCCTGTTTTCAAGTAGCAGATTTGATCATTCACTGTGTTTGATAATCTCACTAATTCCACACATTTTGGAGTTACATTTTTATTTGTCCATTATTTCTAAAAATATTAAAACTGTACATTGCAAATACTGGATGGAGATGACACAGTTCTGACTGCCATGCATCATCCATCCTGGAAACCAGAAAAGGGCACATGGGCTAATCTAGCTGCTTACAATTAACTTGTCAGTTATATATGTACTATTTAAAAAAAATATCAGTGAAGACACTTCTCTCCCTTTTCGCACAACTTGTATAGCCATAATCAGACACACTTAATATGCAATTGCAGTACATGGAATGATTGACTGCCCTCTCATTGACCAATTGAAAATGATGTACTGCACTTATTTATAACTTGTCTTCTTGATGCTTTTCATTTTTAAAATTGGTAAGGGGCTACAAACAAATTGGAAACTGTGCAAATACTATCAGTTGTTTCTTGTTGGCTATGGCAAATAGGTTTTATTGTAACTTTAATAAAGTTTTTGTTGTTAGGTGTGTATGTACTGCTTGGTCTTATACCCACCGACACGTTCAAACTTCACCCCCTCCCCATGTGTACATACAAAATGTACAGTATTCAACAAAACAAAGTTTAATTCAAAGCCAACATAAGATTCACATTGAAACTAACAAACATGAACTATAAAATTACCACTAGTGCATTCATTATGAAAATTATTCAAGTGAATAAAAATTAGGCATGGAGTATAAAGCAGCAACTATGTTATGTGCTATGTATATTTTGGAGATGATATACATAGCAAACAATGGTGTACTGTCCAATGTTTATCAACTTGACATGCACATAGCAAAATCTAAACATAAAGTCAACAATGTTTAATTCAACTTGCAACTGTGGTATCATTGTGCTTACATTTTTTGGAGAAAATGAGATGACTGGATACTAAGCAGAAAGTTGTAATAATCATCTACTTGTATACAAGCCACAACTGACCACATTGTTAATAAATACTTGCATGGGTATGACCACAACCAATGAAAATAAGAACTGTTACCTATTAAAAATCTGAAATCAATGAAAAACTCCTAACACATTTTGACTTAGATTACCAATAGTTGCATTATAATTAGGTATGGACAGTATCATTTATATGCAGAAATAACTGGAAGATTGGGTGAATAATGATCTGTTACTAACCAACTCATTGGTTTCAAGATAATTTTCTCATTTTTGTTCTATAACTTTAACTTCCTTTCCATATATTGTCATTTATTACAATAGTTCTGAGATTTCTTTTAAACTGTCACAGTAATTGAACAAAATGCAACTGAATCCATGAAACTAGTTCATTGAAATTGTCACATAAGATACTTCATACAAACATAAAACAGTAATGCCAATGGTATTATCCTCTGCACTTCTTCCATTGCAACTTTAAAGTGCCATCAATCAGATTTTTCCTCTGATAACCGTTAAATAGTAAAATTTTGTCAAGCTGTATTCCAGAACATTGGAATTATCTATTGGAACTGGACTTGGATTGAGTATATGTTGGAGTTAAAATATCCAACGAAGACTCCATTACACACAAGCATTTGTTTCTACCCCTTCAATCAATTAACTAACACGAAATCTGCCCCACACCGATGCTGTGTGTGTCGGTCATCTTGAGTTAATTGGATGAAGACAAGTACGTGTTACAATGCCAATGGCTTTTGATCGACAGAAACGAGTCTATGACAACAGTGTTCGTAATGATTGAATAAACAGAATTTCACTAGTCTCTTAACACTTTTTGAATAGCTTACTGAAAAAAATAAGAGAACTTACCTCTAAGGTTGTCAATTATTTCTCAAGGCTTTGCTTTCTCAACCAAATACTGACTTTTTCTCCTGTTGAAAACATGTTTCACCGCCATAACTGCCACAATACGGCTACATTCGGTTCTTTTCGCAGCGCGCATCGGATCCGACTGAGGCAAACCAAGTCTCATGAGACTAAAATTAATGTCGCAGAATTTACACTTCAATTTTATAAGGAGATTTATTTTAAAAAATCTGCTAGTTTTCCTGTGATTGAGAAAATAAAGACAAAGATTTTCACGTTGTTTGTGATTAGTAAAACTACAAATGCAGATCACGTGGTAGGCTTTCCCGACCTATTTATAGCTGACCAATGACAACGTTTTTTAGTCTGTTGTCCATTCGAAGGAAATAGGCCTTCTCTTGACGGGAACAAATACAGCATGCATAACATAAAATATGAATTTAATAACTGGGTATCTAAAGTGGAAGTTTTTTATTATGTTTAGGTCGCACTTTTAGACAGACCTACAGAACCAGTTATACCAACTACCAATAGAAGTGATTGTATTGAATAAACAACCTGGGACAGAAGCAAGTTTGAATCAAGACCACCCTGGGATAGATGTTTTTAAAAGTGCCATCCCCGGGTCCCATATATGTTTTAATGGAACAGGCCTTACTGTTTATTTTTACCCTAGATAGAGATAATTCTATGTTCATAGGAAAAGAGGAGAGAAAGATCGTGGCAATTTCTATCTCTTATATGTATCAAGATTTGCATTATTTTATGAGTTGTTCATTTGTCAAATTTCCTGTGCATTGAGTCTTAATGAACAAAAAATTTATTGACATTGGCCAGTAGATGCATCAGTGGAGAAACTTTCATAATAACCGATGTGCATCAAAATATACATTTCAGACGAACAACACTTTGTGGAACTCTAGACTACCTACCCCCTGAAATGATCGAAGGACGTCACCATGATGAGAAAGTGGATCTGTGGAGTTTAGGTGTTTTATGCTATGAGTTTCTGGTGGGAAAGCCACCATTTGAAAATGAAAGCCAGGCAGAAACTTACAGGAAGATTGCCAAAGTGGAGTTCACATTTCCATCCTATGTTTCAGAGAAAGCAAGAGATATAATATCTCAGGTTGGTGATTATGTTCTTGGAATATTAGTATACCATATGAATCACATATTTGTGTTGTGCTTGAATACTAGTATACAATACGGCACATCATATGTTCTGTACATCCATCAGTTTTATTACTCGAGTTCTTTGCTATCTAGTTTGACCATATTGCACATAGATTGGATTTACTGCAAGAAAGAAGACTGTCAATTTTGGACTCAAAAAGTCAGAGATAAAGGTCATAAAGACCACAGTAAGAAAATGGTTTCTTTAAAATAACATTTTTTGTCTTTCATCTTAGTCAGATTTTGTGGATGATGTTCATTTTTGAGAGATCTTGAAGACATCTTGTGATAAATCAAAGCATATCATTTAGTATTGCTAGGCAGTATTGCTTACTGATTGTGACAGTGTACACAAGTTCTTTAGTACTCCAGAATCTGACCAAAAAAAGACTTATTTTTCATAAAAGAAGCATAAAAAGAAATTGTTGGCAAATGCAGGCATTTTTTTTCCCCCCTGGACAAGTTGGTTTTAATATTATTTTCCAGGATTTATATATGAAAATTTGAAGGGAAATTATATCCTTGTCAGTTTTTGAAGCTCAGTTCTTTGAAGGTAGACAGTTCTCATAATTTTTCTAGCCCAAGAGCAATAGACCTTTCTGGAAATTTCAGTTGAAAGTAATCAAGTAATCTGTCATATGATGGGAAATTCTGTCTTTAGAATGTCCCCACAGGTCAATCTTCCAAATCGTGCAAATCCATTAAGGTCTTTTGGGGGTAGAGGTAAAGTGGTTGGAAAGCTTTAGTAGTGGGAAAAAAATCAATGCTTATGGATACTAAATAGGCGACGTCCTTGACCCCTGGCCTACTTTGCAGTATGGTGGCTTTTTCCAACTGTCACCCATGTAATTTGCAGAGTATCATGGGTAAACAATTTTGGAAGACGGAAGATGATATTTTGATGGAAGTAATACAGTACCTGCTGTACTACTGCTATGTGATCCTTTCCCAGGATACAGAGTCCTCCAGTCCATGCTAAATATACCTTCTTCCAATTAGTAATTGGAGGGCCAGTAAAGAAATGAACACAATCCCAGTTTGTTTGCATAGTCATATCCATCGTGTGGATTATCTTTCACTTTTTACTTTGTCACAAGCTCATACATGTGTTTCGGGATAATTAATGTAATTTGCCTTTGTAATTGGCCTAGGGCTTCATTTTGGACAAATATATCTTTCTTGGTGTTGGATTAGTTATTTTCTCCTCAGTCCTTGCTTGCTTTGTGTACATGACCCTTTTAGATAATTTTGACGGGATATTTGTATCTTTCTTAGCGAAGTGGTGTCTCAGTAAATTTTTACCCCTTGTTGGGACAAGTGTCTGTACTTTTTATTTCTCTTTCAGTGCATGCATAGGTATGGGTAAATACAGTCATAAGAAGGCACCATAGGACACTTGCTCTACCAGTTTATCATGTACTAAGTGTACATGTACTTATGGTTGCCCAATTTGTTGTCTGGGGGTAAATGTAGTGATAAGAAGGAATGGGACTCCCACCCACCCCACCTGTTTATCATGTAATATTTGCACATGTACTGATGGCTGCCTTGTTTGTTGTTTGTGGGTAATGGTCATAAGAAGGCCCAGTGGGACACTCACCCCACATGTTTATCATGTACTGTTGGTTGTCCTATTTGTTGTATGGGAATATATATTGTGGGACTTAGCTGAAGGTTGCTGCACTTACAGAGGACAGAAGAAGGGTCCCACTTCCTCCCCTTCACCTGAATAGGGGAATAGGTCATTTACAGTTTAGGGAGGTCAACACTTCTGTTGACAGAGGCATCAAGTGTTTTTTTATGGTTTAAAAAATGCCTAATGACTTTGGATCACTCGCAGTCAAGCTGATGCTGTCACCTTCTGGGAGAGATCCTTGGACCTTCCTAGGGAGGGAAAGTTTCAGTGCCCAATAACAGTGAGTCGCAAGTAGGGAGGAGGAGTGTTCTCATTGAAACAGATCTGATGTTGACTCTAATTATCTGAACATAGATTCTTCCATCAGTTCATCATCACCAGACTGGTTACTGGGCTTGGAGCACCAGCATAGCTGCCAACCCTCACAATTTTGGCGTGAATTTCATGACTTTTTCAGTGATTCACGGATTCACACCGCATGCAAAAAAAAAATAACGAATTCCCCAATTCCAAATTATTTTAAATCTTTAATAAAATAACCAATTTCCTGTTAAGTGCTAGTCGTGATATCGGCAGTTGCCGAAACAGTCTGATATTAGTAGAACTATAGCCGATTGATACAGTTGGTCTGGTAGCAAGCATTTTAGCATCTTTTAATTGATATGTATTAGAGTAGTTTTACAAATGCTTTTGAGAGAAACTAGGACCTAACCAGAATTTTGCTCCATGTATGCACCACCAACACTGATTTGAATTACCGTTTGGCATTGATGTAGAAAATGTCTTCACCACCAAGGAAAAAGAAATGTATTGCACAAAAAGTTTAGTTTCGAATATACCAAAAACTGGCCGTGCATTCAGCCATCAAACACTGATATACATCATGCTTTTTGCCACAAATTTTAGCATTGGGCATGGTGGCAGAGATGATGTGAGGAAGCACATTGGTAGCAAAAAGCACATAGAGGTTGGGAAAATTAAGAACTCCAGCAGATTTCAGCTCTGGAATATTTTAAGCCATCAACGGAAGGCCTGCCTGCTACCAATGCTGAAACATTGTCAGTTTTCTTGTTGAACACAATCTGCGTTTATTGGCAGGATCCCATGCTAAACATTTGTTCTGACATATATTCCTGGACTCAAAGATCGCTTCACGAATTCAAAATTCATGAATTTTTATCCCTATTTTCACTAATTGGGAGCATGGAGGGTTGGCAGCTATTCACCAGAAAACACTTTTCAGAAGATTCCAGGGTTTGATTATGTGTCCGGGAACAGGGATCAGGCCACTACCCCCTTTTTCTATGTTACTGTTTAATCCCTATGGTTATAGGAAGTCTGGCTATGTTCTCCCAACTAGGAAAGGGGATTGGATCCACCCCACCCCCAACATTCCCTTTGTTGCCTTTGAATCGCAACAAAATTTGGGGACACCACACTAATTGGTAGTGAGTTTACTACCCCACCCCTCTGTGACATGTCTTCTCTGCAGTTGTCCAAGAAAAAACAGGGAGCCATCAGTCTCCTCTTAAAACATGGAAAAGGGATTGTTGATCCCATTCTCCAATTAGGATTGATCAAAGACTTTGGTCCCACTGCCCCCATTAGCGGTTATAGGATGATTAAAACCCCATCTTAACGTCTCCTCCAGATGGTGATCAGAAAGGATCATCCTGTCTTGCCTTGAGAGTGTGGTCAAGACAGTGGTGCCCTTTCAGTTCTGTTTGACATGAATGAGTTTCCAGAAGAACCAGTTGTCTGGGCCTTCCTTTTATTAGGGCCCCCTTCTTCATCTCTCCCTTGGGATAGGTTATGGAGGAGGAGGGAGTCTAGACTTTGGTAAGGCAGTAAACGAACCTTTGGACCCTGAGGATCTGGGATTCTCTCCAGTATGAAGAGACTTTCAGGGCCCAATTCTTATTCAGACCATTTGTCACTCCTGCACTCAGTGATGGTTACGGAGTTTACTCTCAAGTTTTCTCAATGCTGAGAGGCTGCCAGACAATGGAAGGGTTGGTCCATTCCCTCTTTTTCGCCTCAACCACTGGTTTCTGCCTCTAGTTATTAGAGATGTCAAAATTTTGGGAAATTTCTACCAGGTGCCCATCAGTCCTAATGATCAGTTACCAGGGTGCCTGATCAAAAGAAATCGTATTAAATGTGAACCTGAACTGCTTTGTTGCAGGTTCACTCATGCCAACCCCCAAGAGAGGTATAAGCGTAATTTATTACTAATATAAGTGGCAAAAAGCGTAATCTAAGCATAAAAAGAGCAATCTGTATATTATATGTCATAATTACAGAAAACTATGAAAAATGTACATATTTATTTTATTTAACATATATTTATATTTGCTACTTACCTGGATTTTTAGTTAAAATTTTTGTCACAAATCAGCGAAATCCATGTGGATTACTAGTTAATACAAGTGTATAGACACAAAAGAAATGAATAAATTATTTATGCATAACACTCACTTTAAATAGTCTACAGTAACTTTCGCGAATAGTCGCAAAGTCCACAAATGATGACTATTGTAGTATCCTCGACCTGCCATGGTTCATCCATTAACAGTGGTCCAGTGCAACATGTTTTTAAGTTTAACCAAATCCCTCTCCTCTAACATGTTTCAGTCATATAACACCCAATAGTCACATCGATACAGCCTTTTTTTTTTTTATGATATCTGGTGCCATTTATTTTCAGTTTAGACTGGTCCACTACATATGTAGTATCAAAATAGATGAATCTATGACAAGTGATATTACATTCAAGAATCCTGTCTGTTGGAACTGTTTCATGTAAAATTAATGCAAAAATGACCATATTTACAGATGTGGTCAATTTGTATTAGATTTTTTTCAGTGTTGTTTAATAACAAAGATATCCCTTATATTTCAATATTTCAGTGAAAAATGTCATTCTGTATATTTGTCCATTTCGTTTATTTATTTCTAACATGGTACGAGTAATGCATATTATGGTAACCAAGTTTTTGTGTTGCCTTTGCTGTGACAAAAATAACTGTCTTGGGTTTCCTGCTAATAAAAAAAGGGTCCAGTAAACAAACATATAAACCACAGGCACTTAATTCATGGGGAAACTAATGTGTACAATCACCAGTTAATTGGTGAGTTTACACACTAGTCCCCCCCCCCCCCAAATCAAGTACCTGTGATGTGAACAGCGACACTGACTTGTACAGCTAATAGTTGCTCCAGGGCCACAAATTTGAGGCAAAAATGGCATTAGTTAAACCGTACATTTATATTGTGCTTTCTTTTATTTGAATTGGGGTATATATTTAAATTTTATTTCATCAAATATTTCTTAATCAGTACTTACACTTGCTGTCAACGAAAGGTATTGACCTAGTTAATTTCATCAGGATCTCAAAACAAGTGCATTTAAGTCATGAGAAAAATGGCACACAAACCATGAACAGGCACAAAGCTGGGATGGTCTAGCTTTAAGCATCAGCGTTGGTTCTTAAATAGGTTATGCGGGAAAAGAGAGAAGTGTACTCCCTTGTGTTATATAGTACATGTATGACAAGTAAATTGTAAGTAACCATATGAGCCCCTGTGATGATGAATAATGCACACACTACTACATGAGCCTCGAACTGTAATCATTATTCTGTATCTTGATCTGAACTTGGAATGCTTTTTTTTAACAGGTACTGGGTTGTTTATTTTATTACCCAAGTTATTATTAACATGCGGGTACCAATTGGCATCTTTACTAGTCATTAGGTCCATTCTTCTGCTTGATCCCATAAGCCCCTGCACTGGATTCAGGTGCCTCCCAGGCAAGGTAAATGACTGGTACCTGGGCTTGTCTAAAGGCTAGGACCCTGGTTACAGTACCCTTCACCTTGTTTACATCCTTGCATCCCTACAGCCCTCATCAAGACGTGCACTTTTAATGTCCTTGATGCTGTCTGCAGAGCTTCTCTACATCTGTTGAGGTACTTCTTTGGAGTCTTCCAAGATTTTGTTGAATTCTTGCAAAATTCAGGTGAGGGTTGCACCTTTGATGCAGAGACATTTTTCAGAGGTCTAATCCCTGCCATTGTGCTGCAAGACTTGAGAGACAAACAAAACTGGTCCCTGGCTGTGATGTGGCATGTCTAAACCTGTCAAGAAGTGTCTCCATCCTGATGGGACCTCTTCCCAAGTTTGAAAATCCCTCCTGCCCATCTTTCTTTAGACAAGGTGATCATAGAGGCCAAGGGAGGAAGTCTTTGTACACCCTTGTATGTGAGGATGAATTTTCTTTAGAATCAGGAGATAGTGTGCATTCCCTCACAAGATCATTTACATTCTGTTCCTCCTAGAGGGTCTTTTGGCCAAGACGTTGTTGCCTTGCCTTTATCACTCTCTCCCTGGGAACTTGGTCCACAGCCATGGAATTGTTTCCCTTTGGGTGACTTCATTGATGTCATCTCCAGTTACTGTTTCTAGCAAATTGGAGATTGCATGAGGATCCACTTTTGGCTTGGATACTCCTGGGATCCAGTTTTCATCACCACTTGAGTTGGTGAAATTTAAGTTCTGATGAATACCCCAGAACCCTACTCCTTTGTGTACATAGACAGACAGATTCAAGATGGGATGCTCACCAAAAGCCTTCGGGGACTGCGATCGCTTCATATGAACAGACTAGAAATGTGATCAGTATTTTTATCCCTGAAAAGATGCGTCAACCTTAAAAGGCATTGCAGTGATCTGACTGCCTCAGACAACATATTGGTTGTAGTGTACATAGGCGACAAGGAGGTATACATGTTCCTCTTTATGCATGGAGGTCTGGAATGTTTTGTGTCGGGCAGTTTCTTGGAGATCACCCTCAGAGTCTGCCATATTCCAGGCAAAAGGTTAGGGCTATTGCTGCATCTTGGACTGACTTGAATCACTCCTTTTAGGATGATGTCATGTGAGCCACCTTTTGGAAGTCTCACTCTACCTTTTCATCCATTTACCTATTCTTTGGCACACCAGAGCAAAAGCATTAACTTTTTAGGTCCAATTTTGACATCATGTGTTCAAGCTATCTACCAAGAATATGTCTACAGTAAGGATAAGTGCTTATTTCTTGTACCACCAGGTGTTTGGATGGTGGTTTTTTATTTTTTGAGGTTATCAGCCTCCCTTCAGAATAACTGATAAATTCAGTAATGCATTAGTAGCAGGTAAGGTATTACTGCAATTAAAATGTAGTTTTGTGGGCAGTAAAACAGATTTTAATTATCTAATACTTACCTGTTACTATTGCACCCCACTTTGATGTCCTGAAGTCATGGCTTAAATCAAATGAGGAAGATACATTCCATCCATTGGATATGACTAAACAGTGTTTCCCTTTACCCTCAGAGACACACACACACACACACACACACACACACACACACACACACACCCATTTTTAATCTGATCCCTAGTTCTGGCATAGAGGGATTTTGACTCGCAATCTTGCACCCCTATGGGAAACACTAAGGTATCAGACTGGGATCATGTGCTATTTTCTGAACCTCAAATTGCTAATTCCAATTTATTAATTTGAGGGGGAATAATTAGCATAGACTGGAGACTTGGCCTTCAATGGGGATAGCAGTGTAAAAGTTGAAGGTATATAATATTTACCTGCTACTACTGTGATATTTATTTTTCTTGAGGAGACAATTTCGTGGTTTTGTAGTTTAAAAAAATCACAACCAACTCCTCCCAACAAAACAAAACAAATGCATTTTCATGAGAACTTCGTGGTTTTGCTTGTAAAACTTACATATATATATGTATTTAATTTCATGGGTTAACCTCGACAAATATGCCCAATAAAAAATAGAAAGAACTAAACTATAACGACAATAAATGAACCATTGATAAGATCCATTGTGAAGAGAATTTTATATATATATATACAGAGAGAGAGAGAGAGAGAGAGAGAGAGAGAGAGGGTTGTTTTATAGAGTGCTATTGATTTTAATTTCCAAAGTGCTGTGAACAATAATGTTTGCTATGTAGCTTGTTGCATGTTATAAAATTTTATAACTTGCCATTTCACCAAGTATAGAAGAGCGTTTCTCATTGTGTGTTAGTCATCTCCACTCAGGTAATAATGTAAAAGTTTTGTTTTACTGCTGCTGTTGCCAGATTTATGTATTTGTTCTTCATTGAACTTAGGGCATTTGTCACATCATTCTGAATCATACCAGGGAAAAGTAGGTCACCATGACCATTACATTGTAATTAAAGGTAGCTCCAGTGTTAAGGTTTTGTCTTTCAGATAAATGTTCAGCTTTAAGTATGAAATTTTTATAGAAAATGTTTGAGGTGTTTCTTGCATTATTCTGAACCACATCAGGATTGTATCAGTCAAATTGACCTACTTATCTTTCTGTAAAAAAATACTTATACAATTAAAAGTTTATTTTCCTGACAGATCTCTAGCTGTAACCATAGTTTGGTCAGGGTGTTTTTCAAATCAATTTGAACCAATCCAGGGGCTTTTAGGCCACAAAGAACTACCATTCTCATAAATGAATTAATTTTATTGATAGATTTATCGTAATGAGAAAGCTTTGTCCTACTAAATCTCCAGCCATATGCATTATATCTGTATGGAACATAGTGTTTTCCTTGCATGATTCTGAACCACCCTTGGAGAGGATAGGTCAGAGTGACCCATTATTCTTACCCTTGTGGCTTTGTTATTTCCTTGCTTCTCAGCCACCCCTGGGTAACAGTGTGTTGCACATTGGTTCAGCTGTCATGGAACATTTGATGTAATTCTGTCCTCCTGTAATGATAAAGATTTGGGGATCTGTTAAATTTAGGTTAATACTGGCAGTTTGGTGTGGGGAAAATGTCCAGTGGGTTTGCTCAAGGTACTTCACAGAAATATGTCATAGTGACCTGTGTTTCTTACCCTTATGACAGTTCTCAAGCCCAACTAGTCTGGTAATTAGGTATGTAAAATTGTATGTGGGTAGCTACATTTTGATGTTGAAGAAAGAACAAAATGTCAGTTTCAAGACTATTTTCATCACACTGTTCATGCAAGGTTAGTAGGTCAAAATTTAAATTGTTGCTGCATTATTTGTGGGCTACTATCAATGTGAAAGTCTTTGAAGTATATTTCCAGCTGTAGGTGTGCGTTGTTAATGTAACTTGCGCATTCTTAACTGCCCCATTAGGAAGTTGGTCACAGTTGCCCACTTTTCTTTTACAAATGACTTGTTTAACCCCACTGTAAATGTTGTCTTACATGCAAACCTCCAGCAATAGGTTTGTTATGTTTGAGGAACTTGATCAGGATATTCCATACATTAGTCGAAACCACTTTAGTTGAAAGTTTCTCACAGTGACATACTTTTGTTACACTTATTACATTTTGTGTGCATGTACCTTCAGTATCTAACAAACACCAAGTAATGGGCAAGTTTAGTTGACCTTCTGACAACTTTTGTTTTATATCTGTCACAACAGAGTCACTTTTGTTACAACAAGTGTCAATTTTGTGTATAGTTTTCTTAACAAAATTGATAGTATTATATCACTCTTTTGAACGAATTTTACTCTCTAATTTTGAATACACCTTCAGTTACATGCTGGAGCCTGTTTCTCATTAACTATGGCTAATGTCAAAATGGTGGGAAAAGTCGATGCCTGGTTCAGTCATAATATCTTCACACAGGCAGGCAATTAACATTCATTCATCTGGTCTTTAGACAGTATAGTTAAAACATGGTACTGGCTGAAAGCTGTGGAAGTGACCATAACCTGCTAGTGTTATGGTATTATGTACAGAGCATTGATTGTTCACAGGTAAATCACCAGTTTGCTTTAGTATGTAGGATTCAGAATTAGAAGTTTTGAATGTTACCTCCACCCCAAAAAAGACAAGACTGGCTTAGCAGCATTTATGTTTCTTTGGGGCAAAATATTTTTATCCATTCCCAGATCATTTACAAGTTTTATGATGATGTACCATTAAAGTAATCAATCTTATCAGTAATATGTACTCTCATTTTTAACCACATCTAATAGAACTTAAATACAGTTATTTCTTTTTGAAGCCAAGATGTTAAATGAAATTGCATTTATGTATAAATTATAGTTTAATATCAGTAATACATTATCTATTGATATTGCTTAGCTTAGTTACTCCAGAATGGAATTATCCTTGTCTGTATAATAAGAATTCATCTTCCATGAATGAGCCTTAATAGAGAGTTGTATATAGAACCCAGAACATAACATTTTAAAACCTTATGAGTTTTTCCAGACAATTTTTGTTACTGTGTCAGTAGTATCCAGTTCAGTGCTCGACAACACACACCAGCTCTGTTGTGATATGTGGGTGATCTGTATTTTCATTGATACTTGATATTGTTTTATTCCAGCCCATGTGTAGGTATCACCTCCCATACTTGCCTGAATCTTAGAGACCTCCTTATCAAATATTCCTTTTTTTAAAGTTAGTTAGCATCAATTACTGCTTTTATAATTTATGCTGAGTTGCATCACATAATGGGCTCACACACCAGCTTTTTTGTGTGTTCAGAATAGTCACAAACCTTCAGTTCATTTTATCGATCTTGCTGGTTTTATATTTTTAGTATGGCTATATCAGTAGTAAATTCCCAACATTATTGTCAGAATTATTGCATTAGAGTCAGTCTATTAGCACACTCTCTTTGGGTTTTTTTTAATACTTGCATGTAATTTTACCAGTGCTTCCCTTCATTAGAAGAGCAATACTAGATTGCAGTTTCCTTTCATTAGAAGAGCAATAATAGATCGGTGTTTCCTTTCATTTGAAGAGCAATGCTAGATTGTTGTAGTTCCTTTCGTATGAAGAGCAGTACTAAATTGGTGTGTTTCTTGTTTGGGGGCCCTGAGTGCCCAAGTGGTCAAAAGCATTCACATTTACTGATTACTGCCATCTTGCTTCTGTCCACATGGGTTCAAGTCAGGCTTTTCCAGTGTGGGTATTTGAGAACTTTTGCCAGTATCTTTTCAGGTTTTTCTGAGGTTTTTCCTCCAATTATACAGGCTGCCATATATAGCCAGTCTTGTGCTGAAAATGGTGTTAAACTCAAATCAACAAGATTGGTGTATAATCTTTCATTAGAAGAACAATACTAGATCAGCATTTCCTTTCATTTGAATAGCATATAGATTTGTGTATTTGTAGGTCTCACACAACTCTTTCATCTCTTTTATAACCCTTCATTGGCAAAGTCTCCAGACTGTACTTGGATTCAGCACTGTAATCTTAAGAGTTGTGTGGTTACAGGTTCCATACCACTCATCATCATTATACCTCAATACTTTACATGACCTTGTAAGTACTCACACTTCTCATATTGTATTGTTTATTTCATTTGTTTGCAGGAAATATCTTTAAAAAAAAAGTCGGGGCAAATGCTGGCGTAACAGTGCCCATAGAATACTACCCATAACACCTGGATTTCATGCACAAGTTGCCAACGGGTGTCCACTCTACTGTCACTGGCATGACAACGTTTAGGACCTCCCCAACAGTCATCGCACATGTAAGGGTAGCAAAGGGCTTTCCTCCTCCTCATGTCAGTTCTCAGTTTCTCTGGATCTCTCATGATTCAGAATTGATAATCTAGTCCTTTTGGATGGGATTAGCCTTTGGAGACATAAGTGGCCAGAGGACCCTTGAAGTTTAAGGTCCCTACCTAGGTAGTAAATGACTAGGCTGTGAGATAGTCCGAGTTTCCTCTTACCCTTGCCATCCCATTTTTGATATTTGGACATTTGTGTTGGGGTGTAGGGTCAGAGTCTATACCCTATCGAAAAGTTGGAATTTGCCGACACCAAATGGTGTCGGCATAGGGTAGCCGCTTACTAGCCGGCCTAGCAAACTTTAACGACCTTTCATCGAGATATACCTGCATGAAATCGATAGGAATATGATTTATTTTCTCAGAAATAGCGAGTGTAGCATTCGTTTTAGTTTTAATCTGCTGGTAGACGAGATGAAACTACAGCTTTGATGAAATTTGACCTGGAACTCATCATTTGCATTCGAAGTCACATGACTACACAAATCTCACAACCTACATGTCAATGACAGAGGTCCAATAGTCACGTGATATCAACAATAAACCATTTCAAAAGTTTTTGTACATAGAATTCGAAAATATTAAAAGTCACGTAATACTTGTACATAAATATAATGCACACTTAATTCTCAACATATTTATTCTGAGAACAACGACTAGAAACCTGTCGGTATCGCAGCAAGGTGGAGAAAACCAGATTCATCAAATACTAAGCAAGTGTCAGCGATGTATTTTGTTGGTATCATGTGACTATCGCATTGACCACTGCTCCCCGCTTGTTGAATCTGTCATTTTTTTTTTCAAGTTGCTGTAACATTTACAGATTTCTGGTCATTGTTTCCAGAATAAATATTTTTAGAAGTTTATGTTCTTTTAGTTTTCTATAAATATTACGTGACTTTCATTTATATGTTCGATTTGTTTTCCTACAGCAACATTAGAAATGGTTATTTGTTGATATCGTGTGACTATTTGAACTCTGAAGTCATTGACATGTAGGTTGCGAGATTTGTGTAGTCATGTGACTCGGAATGCAAATGGCGAGTTCCAGGTCAAATTTCATCAGCTCTGTAGTTTTGGCTAGTCTGTCAGCAGATTAAATATATAACAAATGCTATACTCGCAATATCTGAGAAAATAAATCATATTCCTTTTGATTTCATGCAGGTACATCTCAATGAAAGGTCGTTAAAGTTTGCTAGGCTGGCTAGTAAGCAGCTACCATATGCCGACACCCAGACCTGCTAACTCGTATGATTCTGCCATAAGTCTTACGAAAATTACCCTTAAAATATGGACTTACACCATACAAGCAAAAACTACAGAAAAATGATCGTTGCTGAAAAATCCAGACAATTGGTTCACCTGTATTTGATATGGATCCGGGTTTCATATTAGAATTAGTAAAATTATTGAGGGAACCAGACTAACTTTACAGCAGCACCCCAGATGCTTTAAAATGCACCTATTTGTTCATGCAAAACACCTGCATGATCAAACTGTTGATTAAAGTTTTTTTTTAAAATGGTGTCCAGAAAGCGATGCATGTTTAAGACGAAAGGGAAAGTAAGCTTCTAAAAAAGTGTTAATAATCAACACAGAAGAATAAAAAGGAGTATTCAGATTCTTGTGAATAAAAGCTGGAAAGAACACAATTACGTTTATTTGACATCACATGCCAGTGTGGCGGGAGATATGATTGCCATCGTCATGTGAAATGGAAAAAGAATGTCCAAGAATTGACCTATCGCCACTTGTCAATCACGCTGGATCAATTAACCAATCAGCGAGCATAAATTAGACACACCTGCAGGCATTGCTGAAGTCCGCCATTTTCCTCCAACAAGCTGCTTGTAGCAACAATGAATTGATAAGTATTTTCAAATTTCGCAATGATTTCTTGATTTCTCAATCGATAACGGTGAAAAGAAGTCTTGTCGTTCTGACAGTCAGTATCCAGATCATCTAAATGTACCATCAGCTGAATAAAGACACAATTGATGTTAATTACAACATGTTTGTTTGCATAAAAGTATGTCCTGTTAATTTGAAAAATATATATGTACAAATTAACATTTCAAGAATATAGGTGGAGAACCCCCTAACTTTAATATATATTATTTATTCTTGCATAGGAATCACTCAACCCAAGACTGCATTATTTTAAAGTTTGAAAATTTACACTTTAATGTTGGCTTGTCCCAAAATTAATGATTTATCGTCTCAATCTTTCAGACACTAGAGTGACGCTTTACTTTCTCATTGGGTTGAAGGAGGGATGGGGATACAAAAATGTAATTAGTAATAAAGAAATACAAAATAAAGGTTTCAATTAATTATCATGCGATATATTAAGCATGCATTTACATGTTTACATCAACAGACATCATTGATCAAAATTCCATCTGACAAACATAGCAGACCTTAAAATTATTATGTACAACAGTATACTTCTAAACAGTAATTATTTACGATTTTGTTATTAATTTTTAATTCATATACTTCCAAGGCAGCATAAACACAAGTCAGATAAAATTAACAAGGATAACATTATATGCTAAATACATAAGTAATCTTTTGGAGCAAATTTCCTTTCATATGAATAAGTTCTTAAACAGCTTACAATTGATTGTTATTATTCACTGAAATAAAACACTTAGGTTATTAATGTACGAACTTGAACTACATACATAAATATTGTCTACTGCAGTATAATTAATGCAGCTTTGTAATTTTATATTTTTAAGAATAATACAAATCACATTAAATAAACATATCTCTTAAACTGAAACATATTTCTTTGCCAAATACTGCATGTTTGCCGGAGGTTAAGTCATGTGATTTGGTAGGCGGAGCGATCTATCGTCTGGTGTAAGGTCAGTTACATCAAGCTGAGTAGCAACAAGCCATTAAGCTGCATAGGGTTTGGAACTAAAGTTTGTGCAACTGTACTAGTGGTAAATAAAGTCTACGTGTACTTTACAAACTTTTCAGTTGAACATGGTGTTTATCGTTGCTGCGTCAAAGTTTTATTTACGTTTTCCAGCTTTACAATTGCAGTTATTGATATTTTGTTACACCTTACTGAAAACTGGTCAATCTTACAGAGAAAAATAACTGCCTTACTGAGATGGACTCGTCAGGGTTGGCAGGTCTGCGACACCAAATGGTGTCGGCGAATTCCAACTTTTCGATAGGGAATGGACTCTAACCCTACACCCCAACATAAATGTCCAAATATCAAAAATGGGGTGGCAAGGGTCAGAGGAAACTCGGACTAGCTGTGAGAAAGATTGGGCCCCCAATGAGGGAGGAGCAGCATCCTCTTGGAGCAGATAACCCCAGGGTGACAGATCAGGCCTTCCTAGATTCGAGAGCTACAATTGTTCTTAATTGCTTATGAAGAGGGATCCTCTTGCAGACAGTCACCAGACTGGTCATGGGAATCTCATCACTATGGTGATGAGGATCAGGCGTAGAGCCCCCTTCTTGCCTGGTTAATGGTAAATTCTGTTGGGGATTAGGAGTTGGCATACAGACACCTGATGGGGGATGGGACAAATATTGGCATGCCCCTCCTCCCATCGATCTGAAAACCTGCAGGACATGGGATCATCCTCTTCAAGGAAGTGAGTTATCCTTCCCTTTCATACTGCCATGGACTTGAGGATCCTGCCTTCAAGGCAGGGTTGATGTTGTCAGTAGAAGCCTGGTGTCCTCCTGTTGAATCTCTCAGTAGGGACAATTCCCTTGTTTTGAAGGAGTAATCTTGGGATGAGGCTTTCTTCACCCCATGTCGCCATCACACCAAAGAGACACATCTCTCCCATAGAGATACATGGGGTCACAAAATCCCACATTCCTGCAGTGGGATCAAGATGAAAATTTCCTGTCTGTCCAGGTGTCCTTTTAGGAATTTGCAAGCGGAGTTGGTATTGCCTTCTCTTTAACAGTTCCCAGCCTCTTCCCATTTCTCAACACAAGTAGAGGAAAAAGAAGAACATTGGTCACTTGACCAAGCAGTAAACAATGTTTAATGTCTTCTGGTCCACAGGGTTCCCACATTACCGAGAAATAGGGAAAAAGTCGAGAGAAATGATATTTTTTTCCTGACCGTGAAAAATTATTGAATTTCGCAAATATTGATGACAGTCGGGAAAAACCCGGGTATTTTCCACCACCATGTGATGCCTGAAACAGTCATGTAATTGAGTCATAACTAAACTGATCTTGAGTTAAATTTATTGAGTTCTAACCAGTATATTCAGAGTGTGCAGTATGGGTCATTTGGGTGCTTGCAGTAAACATATATGCTGAGTCAATCCAAACGCTCAGTGGATTAGATTCGTCTAGTAGACTTTTATTTTCGAAGTCAGCTCAATATCCGTATCTTTCCTTACATGGAAGGTATGAAAACCAGTCTAGCATGATAAAAGGCCAACAGTGGTGGCAAAGCATAGCCACTTACTGGATGGCCTAACAAACTATAAACGTTGTTAGATCGAGTGATACATGTATGAAATTGATATGAAAATTACTTATTTTCTCAGAAATTCTATTAAAATCGTTATGAGTTTAATTTGCTGAAAGACGAGATAAAACTACGGCATGAGTACACAAATCTAACAACTCACATTTTCAAATGTTGTAGAGGAAAAAATTTTTTAAAAAATATTAAATTAAAGTCGTATACTGGTTGTAATAAAAATACAAAAAGGTCAGCAAAGTAAAGTTAGACTTTTCAATCTGTAGATTGAAATTATTTTACATGCCATTTTATAGGAATATAATCAAACTTGTTTTGTGTGAAACATTTTGTGGTTTTGTATATGATCTTCATTTCTGACTTAGATGTTTTGGAGAGTCTTGAAAGAGAAACATCTTTAGATTTAGAAAATGCATGTTTTATAATCTAAAGTGTTCTTTAATTCCATTCAGTAATGGCATATGTGAACCTTGAAAAAATTAATTTCATCCTGGAAATGACCTGGAAATTTATCTTTAGAAAAGCATGGGAACCATGGGTCCAGGATTTGTCCTAAGGCCTTAGGCTCGGAAGACAAAAATTCTCTCCACTTTGAAGAGACTCTGGTTGTACCTCCCAACAAGACCTATTATTGCTCCCCAACTCGGCCATGGCCAGGGAGCTTTGTCTTAGGGTTACCAAGGGCAAGAACTGGCAAAATATCACATCCACACCCCTGCCTGGCACATTAAACCTCCCACCTTTGATGCCATATCATCACATGTTGAGGATTTCTTTAAGGACCTGGGCCCACCTCCCAGTTAAGACAGTGTCAGATTTAGAGCTTAAGGCAAGGTCACTGGTCACCAGTTTTTGATGTCAGCCCTTTTCTTGGCAGCTGCATTCAGCCTGCTGAAGGACAAATGACAAATTGCAATAAGTGGTTGCTAAAATATCTCTGCATGCTCCGTCTGTGTCCATATCAATGGAGTTCCTTCACCTTTGCTGGAATGTGACTCTGGACACTTACAAGGTCTTTCAGACACAACTTATTTCTGGCTGCTTCTCTGGAAATGAGATCCTCTTTGGAGGTCTTGCCCCCTCTGTTGCATGCCAGGTCCTGAGGAACCAACAACACAAGTTCCTTGCATGTGCTGATGGTCAGTCAAAACCAGCCAGGAAAGGTGGTCAGCCTAACTGCCCTCAGGGACCATCAGCAAAGTTCTTTAAAGCCACACAAACCCAGTCCAAAAAAAGCAATCCCATTTTTAACCTTCCTTTCTCACTTCCTCCGTATCTCTCATTTGCCAGCCAGGTTTCTTAGCCAAAAAACCCCAGCTACTTTCATTAGCTCCACTTCCTTTAGAGATCCCCATTCTCGGTCATATTTTTGCTGGGGATGATAGAGATTGACTTTAATGCCAAGTTAGGGCTTTAAGATTCTATTTGACAGGTTATAAATGGAATAGATAGGGTAGGAATTGTCTTTTCATCCATTAAAGGACTCTGCTGACATTATGGTATCCACTTTTTCTAGTTGGATTGTACGAATGATGATGAGAACATTATCAGTCCTGACTTAAAGGGGTCTTTCATTTATGAGAAATAAATCCCACAAGGATCAAGCCACTGCTTCCTCATGGGCCTATCAGACTCATTCATTGGAGGATGTTATGAATGCTGCATTTTTGGCAGTCACATATGATCTTCTCCTTCAACTTTAGTTCCTTGGCAAACCAGAGCTGAAGTGTATTCTAACTTACTGTAGTGGACTACAATAAAGATGAGTATACCAGCTCTTGAGACCATCACCCTCCTATCGCACTGGCAAATTCAGGTAATGTATTACTGATATTAAAATGTAGTTTTGGGAGGTGGGTGGGTATAACTAATTTTAATGATGTAATACTTATGTGTCACTATTACTATATTCATCATCCCTCCAACTACACTGGCAAGTTCAGCTATGCAATAATGACAAGTAAAATATTATTGATTTTAAAATGTACCTGTGGGTGGTGGGTGGAATAATTTCAGTGAGCTAATACTTATCTCTTGGTATTGCCAAAATCCCTTCTTCCACCCTAATCTGATGTACCATGAGTAGTTCAGTCCTGAAAAAAGAGGAGTACAGCACATGAGCCAGTACTTGGGCAGCAGACTGGGTCTGTGTTATATTATGGATACTTGTCAGAATTCTCAATGGAGGTTTGTTCATAGGAGAATAATTCCTATTGTATGGACGAAGGTAATTCTGTTTGGAATAACTTGCTTATGCAATACAGACAGTTAAGTATGACATGCTTAAAATATATTAATACTTCTTTTCCAGTTGCTACGCCACGACCCTAGTAAAAGACTGCCCTTAGAGCAGGTCATGGTGCACCCCTGGATACAGGAGAATTGTGATGTCAAACCCACACCTGCCACCCAGAGGACAGTGCCATCACAGTTAGGTTCCTCCTGACAAAGATCACTCAATTTGCTCTGAATTCTTACCTGTTATTAACGTGAGCTACATTCTTAGTTTGAAGAAAATGTTAACCATGTAGTCCTATTCAAACATAACAACATTTGCCCTCAAGCAAATTTTTGCAGAATCCCATACAAATTTATTTACGTTGTCCTGACTTTAATTTTCTTGTATGAATACTTTTCCTTGATTTGATATATGAATTGAGTATACACATATCTGAAGAAAATATGCTGCATTTTTGAAGTTTCCTGTATGTAATTGGATGGAATGAATGAATGAATGAAAGGATGGATGAAGTAAAATATTTGAACTATGCAGCTGTCATCTTGAAAAATGTTCTTGATAACATGTGAAACATACCGGAATGCTGGAATCACATGCAAATTGCTGTTCATTCTTTTTTAGGAGAAATTAATAGCATCCATTTTAAAACCTTCTAATTCATGTGCTTGACAAGTTTGAGCTTATCCATCACATTGTTGCTGTGTTATTTTTTTTGGTATATTTGTAAAAAGTGCTAGTGCTTGGTCGATAACATGTATTTTATGATCTTTGTTCCATAATAATATCATCATTGCACATACTATTGCTAGATGATGTTTATGCAAAGATTGTTTTCATTTCTACACATTGAGCTTATGATATATTTATAAAAACAAGTTTTTACCACTTAATATTCCAGAATCCATCTACTTGCTTTTCATGCTCACACTTATCCTTGGATTCTATATTCATTGTGTCCTGATCAGTGGCTCTTGTTGGCATTGTAACAAATATGTATAATGAGATGGTTTTACAGATGCTTACCTGCAACATAACGAATATGTATAATTAGGTGGTTTTACAGAATCATACTTGCAGATAAGCATCATTTTCCTGCACAGACCAAGTCCCCTTCAACCAGAGCTATAGAGGAAGATTTAAAATTTTGAGTACAGTAGTCCCCCTCTTATACGGCCACCCCTTCTGCACTGGGAAAGTGGCCTTATAAGACAGGTGGCCTTTCCAGAGGGGGACTAAATTTTTTGTGAGAAGTGTATGTAATGTATGTAGTAAGAAACCTACATTCTTCAAAGCATTTAATATCTTCATTTAATATCTTCATTTAAAAGTAACATTAATTATTAAAAGGTTCTTCATGTTATAATAATAGCCTTATTTCAATTGAATATGCATTAATAGTTTTTATTCTTGGCATAAACGTGATATGTGAGTGGGTGTTGTTGTCATGCACATTGCAAAACCATTCAAAAATGTCATTTAAATCTTGGTACATACATAATTCTCTTTCCATTTGCTTCATTTTCCCACTGCTGCTGAATGTCCTCCTTATCGGTTATGATGTTGTTTATTTAAGTCTTTTCAACATAAAATTGTTTTATTCGAGTCTTTTCTAACCTAAAATTGTTCGGCAAGTCCCACCTCCCCACCTCACCCGATGTCGAGTAGAATAACCCACTTTTTTTCTAAAATAATCGACTACATTTACGTGATGACATGTTAATGTTTGGTAATGATTTATTCGGATGTTGCTAACTGTATGTTATTTAATTATGCAGATGAAACTTTTGTAGAGCGGACGAAATGCGTTCTTCGTAAAGGAAGTGATAAATGTGTTGTCACGTGATTTTTGGGCTTTGTCTGGTACCCTGTTTTGTTAAAGGTTACTTTCTCTATGTTTCTGTACAAATTCTGTTTTTATCCTAAGCTGGCCCTGTTATCATCTTGACAATTACGTTCGGTTGTAATCATCAATGTTGCCAACTACAAGACTGATAAAACAGTTTTTCTGCATTTAAACAGAATGCCATGTGTTTTTAAAGGCAGTTATCTTGTCACGTGATTCATTAGTCGCTGTCTGGTACCCTATTGTTTTTACATTTCTTTATACTAAGTGAGAGAAGCCAAAACGGCTTTGATATGTACGCAGATTGACCTGAACAATAGCACCTTGCGGCCGTTAGGATTTGTAATCTTGACAATTATTGTCAGTAGTAATAACCACTAATTATGAAAGTGAACAAGCTCAACATCTTACTATGGGAAGCCATAAAGGCTATCAAACCATTTTGCCGCTGACTTGTGCATTGTATGCCAATACCGCCACTTCTCAGCTGTTACTACTGTTTAATAATTGTAATCTTAACAATTATCAGAGTGACTACACCGGACATCTCATGATAACACAGCAGTAAGGCTACTCGGATTATGTGTACTTACCTTTTTGTATGGACTAAAATTCGAGTCTTTCTCGGCTTGATGGAATAAATGTGGCTTCTCGTGAGGTGTAAATGATAATATTAACCTTAATGGTACATGTACTTTAGTCAACACTTTTTTCAGTAACGAAAACTTGACATCGGGAAACAGAAATTGGATTACTTAACACACGTTATGAATAAAATACTGGTTCTGGATACATATTACAAAATAAAATGCGGCCGCTTGTGAGGGGTAAATTTTATATTTTTGCACTAATATGCTGGCTGCTGGTTGCGTTAGTGGAGTGGCCTTTCGTGAGGGGTACTTTTGAACACAAACTCGTCCGTGCTGACGGATTCTGGCAGTAAGGAGCAGATGGCCGCTGGTCAGGGGGGCCGTTCAAGAGGGGGACCACTGTACTTTTTTGTCTCTGCTTCAGAATTCAGCCTGTAAGTAAGAAGAGACAACATTTGAATTGAGGAGATACAAGGAGCATCAGTTTTTGATGTGGACCTTTTTAAAAATGATATTGCAAATTAAAAAAATATTTCTGGATTTTTTTTTCAGCAAGGCTTGTAATATCGGGTCCTAAGGAAAAAAGTTTTAGCAATAAGTACTGTATTTAAAGATGTGGGGAAAAAGGATGGGTAAAATTGAGAGTTATATATGTCTAGATATTATTACTAATTTCCACTTAAATTCATTTTCACATTTTTGCATTTATTGGTCTTAATTGTGTTTTAAAATAAAATTTTATTGTAACTCTTATTTTTCCTTCTTCATTAACTTGGTTTATGTTATCACTTTGGCCTGTAGAAGTTCAGACACTCAAATATATGTGACCTGTAGAAATCATCTTTGCTTATTTAGATATATTTAAAAAAATAGCTTTTAATAACTTGCATTTTGCTACCGTATATTTATTAAGGGGAATTCCCGACAGAATTTTATGGGTGGGTTAGAAGGCACATTTTTTTGTACAGCCCATCACCTAATGAATTTTAGTTTGGTTTTTAAGCACAGAACTCTTTGAAATATTCTGGATTATTGCTACCATTTATATAAAGTTTTCAGTGTATGTGCCATCTGACCCTCCAGTCTCATTTTTTGCTGGAACAGTTTTGAGTGATTGTTATTCGGCGGTAAGGATAAATACAAAGTAGTATCAAGTCTTATAGAATAGGTCAGGAACTTTTGAGATAACAAAAATGGAGTATTTACTTTAAAGCTGTATCTCCAGAACTGTTGGTGATTGTGATACTTGCATAAAATGTCCAGTTTTGCTTCTTATTTCATGTAAAATATTCTTCCCAAATATAGCTTTCACTTTGATGGAACCATGATTTGTAGTAATTAACCTCTCAGAAACAAAAGCATTCTTCATCTGCTTGTTTGAATATTTATTTTCTATCAAGCCATTGTTTTTCATTTTGATAAATGTCAGTAACTGATATTATTTAAAAGTGTAATTTGAAAATTTCATAAAAAATTTAAAAAATGTTACAGTTTTAAAGACAAGTTGGTAAAAGATTGACCATATATACTTGCTTATAAGTACAGTACAAATGCAAACAGCATAGACCCTTATATGCTGTCACATGATGTGCTGGCAGATCAGGGTCTATGTTTGTTCTACTGATTACTTCTAACAAACTGTATCGACTGAGATCTGCTGGCGCATTATGCAATGGCAGATCTGGGTTTGTAGTTGGATTCTACTTACAAGTGAGTATAAATGCTATGTATTGTGACATTTTATAATGGCACAATAACCTAGTGTGAAATCACTTCCAATATTTCACATGTTGTTGAATAAAAATCTAAAATTGGTCAGATGAGATGTTATTGATTGCATCTGGTCAGATGTACTGTATGGAACAATAACTCTTAATTCTAGTAATATCTTTGAAAAGTATGGCTGACCTCTTATGATTTCAGTTTTATGCTAAAATTGGGTACCATTTGATATGAAAATTGATGTGTGAAATATTTAAATAAAGTTATTTATCAGTATTTTTGCTTTTTTTCATTTGTCTTTTGTCCTTAGTAACTAAAAATTCATTAGAGCTGTCCATTGTAAAAGGAGTGTCAGTAGGATGGCAAGTTTCATTTTGATATAGCCAACAATTTTCTTATTACATAAAGGAGTACCTTTACTATAATATCAACATATGAACATCATTTTGGCTTGCCCTCTGAACTTGGTACATCGTTATTAATGTTTTTGGCCCCCCCTCCATCTCTCTCTTTCATACAGATGGCATGGTGTATACACTTAACTACTACAGAGTCTGTTTGGTTTTAGATTTTGGATTTTATGGCACAGCAACACTTTTAAGGTTATGTCATACCAAGGCAAGTAAAGTGCCTTGCCAAAAGACATACCGAGGTAGTTGATCAGGGATGATCTGATGGTGGGAAGCGAACCTGTGACATTCTGAAGTTTAACAAATGCAGGAATCATTTAAATTCATTATTTCATTAAATAATAACTAAAACAATAATGGGCAGTTTTTATATATGTCAAACAATAAATTGTTTGTTAATTTTTTTTTTTGTTTAATCTCATTATGAGAAATATAAATTTTTGTTAACTGAGATAATGAAAAATGAAACGAGATTAAGATGTTAAATAATCACCAGTTGTATCGAGTAGATTTCATGTTTCAGATGGCTTGAAAAAATATTGATGTATATGACTTACATGTATCAAATAACCAATGCATGCTTCCTAAGTGTGTGTTTGATATAATTACCAAACTCATGCCCACTCATATTGTTTTAAAAGAGTAATTGTTTTGGTAATCTTGAATCGACTCTTTTACTTCAATCCACGTTTTTTCAATTATATGTACTCCTGCACAAGATGGGTCAAACAACAAAGCTCCAGATCTGCTGCAGTATAATGCGCTTGCAAATCAGGGTCAATGTTGTTTGTTCTACTGATTACACCTAACAAACTGCACACACCAAGATCTGCCATCGCATAATGTGCACGCAGAGCTGGGTCTGTGCAATTTGCAGTTGGGCTCGTCTTACAAGCGAGCATAGACAGTAACTTTCTTGGCAGGAAAAAATAACTGATGCATATTATGCCTTGTGGTCATTATAATATCTACCATTGCTGATTAAGAGTTGGACAATGGCCTTTACAGCACATAGTCACTAAAGAATATTATTAATGAATGGCCTTTATTAAATGATCGCTGTAACAAAGCACAATGAAAGTTTTAAGATGAGTTTGAAAACCATTTGATGACCAGTAAAAGTTTTATCTCAATACATGTCAGAAGTAAAGACCACAGATCATTGGTTATGTAATAGACAGTGGTCTTTATAGCCCACAGACATTTAATTTCTTTACTGGCAGCCTTACTAATTAGATCTTGTTTGTTGGAACCATGTCCTGTGGTGTTCACTGGAATAACCTGGTCAAAGCTCTTGGCATGTTTAATAACACTGCACAGCCATGACACTGTATATCAAAACTGAAAAACAAGAATGAACTTTATTCAGAGATGTTAATTGAGAACAGAATATAATAGTGCCCTTGAACATAGGAAAATGAGGTAACTGAGCAATACACATTATGATGGCATGTAACCTCTCTCTCAAAAAGCTACAGATAGTACTGTTAATACTTGCAACCTTACATATTGACACATTTATCTCTCTCTCTCTCTCTCTTTCTCTCTCTCACACGCTAATAACAAGAGTCTTTTCGAGTTCTTTTTTTTTTTTTTTTTTTTTTTACTGTAATCTGATAATACTGTTGCTGTAAGAATACAAGTTGCTCTTCAACAACAGGGCTCATATCATTGGTTACAATTTACCTATAAATAATACTTGCATATGTATTTTATTTATAGCAAATGATACAGCCCATGACTTAAACCATCTTAATCATGCTGCCAAAATAAACCATAACAGCTACAAAGAAAAATGCTCAGAATATGCATGATATTAACACACCAACACAATTTTATTCTCCCCCTCCCCCCCCATCTCTCTCTCTCATAACAACAAAAGTCTTTCTTCAGTACTGTTACGTTTTTTATTGTAATTAGATTGATTAGATGTCAGCAGAATTAGACAAAAATGTTACGTTTATTTTCCATGTTAGTAATGTTAGGTGATTAAGTATATTGTGTCACTTAGACCTTGTTTGGGTCCAATCCCATTATTATTTTAACACAGCCAGTACTACAAAATAATATTGTACATATAATTTTTATATTCTGAAATGAATAAAAAGTATATTTCATGTACAAAAAATACTACAATTACAGCATATTGTGAATATTTACAAATGAAATATAGATATCTGGCACTGCCTAACAGGGTATATGTTACTGTTATGTTAAATACATCATCTTATTACTGGTTTCTTTTTTGACAAAAAAATTCATTTAAACGGGAACGTTTAAAACTAAATAATATTGAGCACAATGGCATGGAAGATGACTGCAAATGCTCACTCAACCCTATTAAAACACATCCTAATTATGTTGATTCTTTTTTAATTGAAGTCCTACCAAGTCAATACTTTAAACATGTGATCTCCAAGTAAAGGGATGCTGTCATACATGTTATAACTATCCCTTGTCAAACTTGGCATACTTTGAAAGTTACCATATTGCAGCAAACATGGGGTATGTATAATTATTTACTTACAAGTGTTTTCAGACATAACACACATGTACATTTATAAGAAAATTCAGACAACAAAACAAAAGTATGATGCTTTTAGAGCAATTACTTCCAAGACATGAACATATTGTACCAATGATCTCGAAGATCTTCTGTGGTCTTCAACAATGTCAGGATCCTACTTTTTGCGGGGTGGAAATTATCACTACCTATTCCTCCCCCCCACCAAGTCCCTTGATGGGACTGATGCTGTGCTGTCCGAAAAGAATTCCAAGAATGCAAGATAAGACCATTTCTTATTTTTAAATTCTGAGTGTTGAAACCATTTCTGATATTCTTGAGTGACACAATTTTCAAATCAGCCATCATGGCAGCCATAGTAAATGTAAGATTGGAACCATTTTCATTTAAGACAAAGCAGAAACCAATTAAAGACTTTTGGTGAAAACTCAATGCCAATTGGACCAGCCATACTGGATGTCTGCTGGTCACCATTTTCAGTTATGATCAATTAGACAACAACCATAAGAAGTCTTTTGGTAAAACCCCTATGTCGATATAACCATCAATTATGGAGAAGAAGCTTTGAAAAATCAAGATTCTCAAGATGGCCACCTGGCCATACTGGATGTCAGATCAGCATCCTTTTCATTTAGGACCATCTAGACACCAGAAGAAGTCTTTTGTTAAAACACCTATGACAATATATCTTTCCATTTTGGGAGAGTAGTGACAAAAAGATTTTAAAGATGGCTACCATATTTGAGGTAAGATCAGCAATTTTTACATACAGGACCATTTAGATATCATAATATTTTGATGAAATGTTGATACCACTTTCCTTTTAGGCAGAGTAGCAAGAACAAGACTTTCAAGATGGTTGCTATGATGGCCATATTGTATGTCAGATCGGCACCATTTTCATTTAGATATAACAATACATCATAAGAAGTCATATGGTGAAAATCTAATGTCCATATGGATACCAATCTAGGATGAGTTTTGACAATAAGATTTTAAGATGGTCACTGGATACAAGACTGCGACCAGATGCAATATGAATTTTTCTTACAAAACCCCATGCTGATATGAATTTACATTCAGGTGAAGCAGCAGTGATAAAGCTTTCAAGACGGGTGTGATAGTGGCTCTAATGCATGTGAGATCATCATAATCATTCCATTCACGAGCAGTAGAATAAATAAGATGGATGCTGTGTGGCAACACCGGACATCCACGGAGCACCAACTAGACATTATAAAAAGACTTCTGCTGAAAATATCATGTCAGTATGACTTTCCAGTCAATAAGTGTAATGATAACAAGACTGTTGGCCATATTGGATATCAAAGCAACACCATCTTCATTCAGGACCAATGCAGTGCCCACAAAATCAAATAGCCCAACACCCGGGGCATCACTAATTTTTTATTGGACCCCTCTTGTATTCTGTTTGAAGTGCCCATCGGGCTTGTCATTAAAACCCTCAAATTTGCTTGAGAAAACAGTGATTGCGCTAATGAAATGTGAAATGTTATTTTCAAGTTGTTGAAAGACTAGTACATTATTAATATTTATCCCCGTGTATGCCTCTTACCCATATGAAGATTGCTTACCATATTTCTGCTTAAGGCTGTAAACTTTGTGTACAAAGCAAAGCATGTAACCTATGAATTGGGAATCATTCCTTGGGTTACCTACAATTATAATGCTCACTTTACTTATGTGATTTTACCAGCTGTAAGTAAAAAAAAAAAAAATCTTTTTAAGGCCATCTACCATACATACCATGTTAGAGTTGAAATATACTGCTTTTTAAAAGTAACAGATTTTTATTATTAAAAATTATCAAGAAAAGAAAAGAGAAAATGATATTTTATGTGTTGTGTCTACACATTACAGGAACCAGCAAGGACCAATCTACTGCTGACCAGAATTGTTCCAGCAGTTAGTGCAACTGGTGTAATGATGCATGGCCATATAAATATGTTAAATATCTTACTGTTGTAATCTGGAGAGTTTAGGCCAAATGTGGAATATTTTGTTTGTTTGTGTTTTAACTAATAAATGAATCAAAGGTAGTCCATGATTGCTTCCGAGTCTTCAAAAATTGGCCATTCTTTGGCGTAGAATTAAATAAAACTGAAAGACCGACCCAAAAGTGATTTCAGCACAAACACTTAAGTAATGCAATGCTGGTTAAACATATTAAGCAACACATACAAACTACATGAAAAGACTAGGGAAACTGTATAACACAAGATGCACTTCAGATACTAATGAACATCAACACCATTGATCCAGTTAGTAAGGAGGACATTGATAGATCAATTGGACAATGGTTGACATCAGAACCTGGAGCAAAACATTGCTTTACATAAAATATTTGAGATCTGAATAAACACAAGTCAATTTCAGAGGATTTGGTTTATTTCTTTCCAATGTACAGCAGTTGAAATGTTGTGTGACAAATAATTGCACAAAACTATGGCCCTTTTATGAACATGGAATTGGAATGGGAGCTTGTGGAATTTGAGCCAGGGCTTGTTATTAAGGCACCAGCAATTGGCCTGCATCTGAAAAAATGTGCACTGCAACTAGACATAAGAATTCTTCTGGTGAGAACCAATGTTGATATGAAAATCCAGTAGTGAAGCAAGATTTCCAAGATGTCGCTGTAGCACCCATTTCGGACAATTGATTGGTACCATTTTCATTTAGGAGCCTGTGTACCATACAGTGAAAACCCCATGTTGATAGATGACCATCTATTCTTCTTGAGTAGTGAAAACAAGATTTTCAAGAAGACCGCTGTAGCGGTCATACTAGGTATCCTAATGGAATCATTTTCATTTAGGACAGACATCGCAGAAGTGTTTTGGTGAAAACCCAGTGTTTTGGTCATAACCCAATGTTGAAATGACGTTATGTTCAGGAAGAAAAGGGATAACAAAATGGCTTCCATGGTTGACATATTGGACATAATATTGGCATCATTTTCACTTAGGAACTACTAGACATCATAAGTCTTTTAGTGAAAACCATATGTTGATATGAAAATCCATTAAAGAAGAGCAATAACAAGATTTGCAGTGGCTGCAGTTGTGACCATAATGGATGTCTTTATGTATAAAGTTTTATGGCAATCTTCCAAAAAGCTTTGGAAGAGTAGTAATACCAATCCTACGATCACAAATGGATGTTGGATGATGAACAACAGGCTATCCCATCAGCTCTCCTGATCTATGGCCAGCTGAGCCAGAAATTAGTTTTGCTTTTCCTTTTATGCATTTTTTGCATAATTTTTGAAAACAAAATATTGGGGGCAATGGGGGAGGCATGAAAAACTGTATAATTTAGGTACTCGAAATCTGAAGTGCTAGATATATTAACCTGGAACTTTATTCTCTGATAATGCTGTTAAACTGTGTACCTTGATTCAGTGCTACTGGCATCCTTATTTTAACCGTGTTTCTGGATGATATATATATATATATATATATATATATATATATATATATATATATATATATATATTTATAGAGGGTATTTGTACAGAATTGACATAATTCCATTACAGTTCTGAATTCCTGAGTTATATATTGCTTTGTAATGCTTTGCTGCTGCTAGCATCAATATCACGTGACAGGGTAAAGGGAGGCGACTCAAAATATTCAATGACTGAATAAGTTCATGTGAAATGTAATGTATGATCAATTCTCATAAAGCATGTCAAAAGTAAAGACTGAAACAACTTTGCAATTAATGCAAATGTTTCTGAATGTCTTTCATCTTCATCAGTCATTTGCAGGATTCACATGGGACTCAAAGCTTTGGATGAAGTGTCTTCTCCTGCTAGAATAGGGTGAAGTGGAGCAAAAATCTTTGAACGTTCATGGTAGTTCTGTAAAATAGGCACATAAATAACCTAGAGTCAGATAATATAAGAAAATGATTACTAATTAAAGTTGATGAAAATATTGTTTTCTTGGTTTAATATATTGAGCATGGCTTTATTATTATTTTTTAATTACCTTCACAATAAGTTATAACTGAAAATTGGTGACATATTAAGGTCAAGTTTCTTTTTACTACAGAATGAAATCCAATGTTAGCTGGTTTACTTTAAAAAATAAAAATAATTGGCCTAAACACCTCCAAGGAGGGATAATTTACTCAAGACTGGGCTACAGATGCATGGAATTTCACTCACTTCAAGTATTATGTGTTAAGTTTTGGAGGAAATCTTGTCCATTTATATACACATGCAGAAATATATAATCAGTCAATTATCTGAGACACAAAAGTTGAACAAAATGCACAAAATTCTATGTTTGAAATGGTTCCAATTGCTCACTGAACAAAAAACAAAGACACAACACTTGATACTGTGCTCAGAATATGAGAGCACTCATGGCCTGAAAATGAAGTCTGTGTGACAAAGTTAACTTGAGAAAAAGCCAAGTCAGGGTAATTTTCTCTGCATATCTGGGTGGTATGACTGCAGGTATTTACAAATCACGTGCTCCACTCCAGAACAAGCTCAAATTCGGTTCCGGCACGATGACGTTTGAAGTAAACTTGCCCGTAGGCAAGTCCCAAAAAATGAGAGGGATGTAAGATACAAGAAATTTCGTTTGTCGTCAGTGGTTTGGATAAATATATAAAACACTAGCTCTGTGCGAGCTAATTTACCGACAGTTTTTTTTTTTTTATATATATCTAACGTACATGTCATCTCCATCTTGTAAATGTCAAGCTCAGTCTAACATTTCCTCGTGCAGATATTTACTAATTAAAACAAGTTTTGACAAATAAAGAATAAATATTTTTATTTTAACTTATCAGTTACATTTTATTTGTAATATTTTCTCGGTCCTACATTAGCCTCGGGTGTCAGATCGCCAGCTGAAAACAATCAGCTTTTCAAAAATTATTTTGATGCATGTCGCAGATTTAAGGTAAGTTACTTATAAATAATATAACTCGTGAGATTTAACTGAATGGTGTATTTGTAAAGAAAAGGCACTCCTCTCTAACGATTAATCACTAGAAGGATTTTGTTCAAAGCATGATTGATATTTACCAGTGCCGGATTACCAAATGGGCAGAGTAGGCACCGACCTATGGGCCTCACGCCATTTAAGGGCCCCCCCACAGCAGATCAAAATAATATTTAATTGATTTGGTCTTGAAAGTATTAGGAGATAATTTGCGAGGGGGGGGGGGAGATTTCGACTGCCTAGGGGCCTCCACAGGGTTTAATCCGGCACTGATATTTACGAAAATGTAGCACCTACACGTAGTTTTTGTGATCTGTTGTTTACGTGATTTTTACAGGAGACCGATATATCATTGTAAGTGCTCTCAAATCCTTCACAAAAATAGGATTGTCAAATATTTTGATGCATGTTGCTGAATTCAAGTTGACTAGATGATAATTGTCAAGTAAATCCTTCATTTGTGAGTAGAAATAAATCATTACAAAGAGTCTAGCATTTACCCCCCCCCCTTACAATCTACCTAATTCCAAATCCTTTTCAACCTATCCATTTATCTATATACATGCACATGTCTGTTGTTGCTCCTTTCACTGTATTCGCATTTTCTTTCTATTCTACATATCTATCTACGTGTATTATTTACACATATATTTTTGATCACCGTAATTATCGGCATTTGGTTTTAAGTTGCTAACAAAGTTGAAAAGTGATGTAATTTCCGTTAAGGTGCTATGACTAGATTGCCAACAAAGATAAGAAGAAAATAAAAGTTTAAATAAATGTGACGTGATTTCCTTTAGATACCAACGAATAGAAAAACCAAACACCAAAGCTTAAATAAATATAACTGATTTCCTTATAACATACCATACTTTATTTATCTTATTCATTTACTGATGTTGGAAAATTATGTTTGGGGCAAGTTCAAATTTTCCAAGTTCAATTTTTTTCCCATCTTAGGCCAAAAGCATGTCTGTTTGAAGTTGCATATTGCAGAAAGCGTTCACTACCTGGCTGTATTTATAGATCATAAGACAAAACCAGTTTTACCACATGAACATATGACCGATGCTTATAAAAGACCGTGCAATTCGTGCCTAGTGTCATTGCAATTGGCAAGAAAAGTTTTAACTGAATCGATTACCCTTTTGGGGAATGCTCTTTACGCGTTTTCAGTGTGTTGTAGGTCTCTGTTGAAATTTCATATGAAAAAATGATATTGGCTTCTATGTGGGTTGAATTTTCCAAATTCGTAATATAATATATTTGGGTATGATGCCTTTATAACAAAATGAATGAAAGACGATAAGCGTAAGGTTCACGAGATTCAAATTATGGACCATTTACTAAGCAACCAAAAAAAGGAAAGGTCATCAGCAGTGCCAATCTATTCACTGGTCAGGAATCGTGCTATATCTCCTTGTGATAACCACACATAAGTCTTGTTACATGTCATGCAAAATGCACGTTTCTAAGTAAATACTGAGAAATCCATCTTAACCCCTACTAAGATATAGTTCATTTGAGTTTCAACCTCAATTCCATCGAGCTTAAAGTATATTTGCTACAGGAGAAAGTTGCCAAGAATAGTTGCAAAGAGCTTTTGTCCACCTCATCATAAACAGTAAAAGAAGTTTTCGCGTCTCATCAATCTATTTACCTCTTTAATTTGAGCGGTTCTGCCTGGCCTTCTTTTCTTTAAAAAACGGAAATTTAAAGTAGGAAAGAAATTTTGTCTAAGTCAGCAAATGGCAACTGTGATAAACTCATGATATTATTGTCTCGACGGAAGAGGAAATTCAGTGGTGGGTTGAAAAACTTCACAGGATGAATGCAGCACATATACGTCCACCAGACACTTGGGTTTACTTGGAAATATATGCATATTTGTTCGGTTGGGATGGTAATCTTACAGTTCTTGCGAATGAAGAACACAGATCTGCGAATGGCAGACGGAGCTCAAAAGAGACAAGCCATGATATAAATCCACGCGAGCTCAGTGCAATTTGTATGGTTTGCAGAGTCTATGTATTTCTCAAAACAATGTTCGCATGTTTATTAAAACTGATAATGCAATATCTGTCGCTTACATAAATAATAAAGGTGGATTTAAAAGAGATCTTGCTCTTCTGGCCAAAGATATTTGGCTCTGGGTTTCTAAAAGAACATTGTTCTTTCTGCAACTCACGCTTCAAGATTTATCAACATTCTTGCTCATTTACTGTCTAAACATTTTAATGGTTCGTCTGAATGGAAACTCAGTCCCAAGATATTTGGTAGACTGCAAAGTTCTTTTCATACCAAACATAGATTTATTTGTTTGCTTCTCGCTTGAATTTCCTAATTAAACCATACGTGTCATTGCAACCTGATCCAGAAGCAGCAGCAATAGTTGCTTGTTTCATTATCCTGGAGAGTTTTCTCACCATATATTTGCTATCCTTTCAGAGTCCTACCTGGGGTCCTAGCAAACATTGCTTAAGATCAAGCAAGAGAGGCAATCATAGCAGCCCCCCTTTGAAGCAGATTTGGTTGCCAATGTTGTAACAACGAATGTCAGATTTCAGTCCTTCTTCAAAAGCGGAGGAATCTGCTCTATGTTTCTCACAGTCAGTAAAGTCATCCACTGCTTCACCAAATGCCTTTGATAGCCATCATTGTATCAGGGTTGGATTGGGATGTCGTAGAACTTCCAACTCAGTTACAGACTTGGTCGCCATGTCTTGGAGACTATCGACTAATGAAGAGTTATTTTTCATATCAGACCTCCAAAACCCAGGTATTTCTTTTTCTGGGTTTGTTAAAACGGTATTAGATTTTATGGACAGTTTGTTCCCTTTGCAAGCTCTAACTCTGAAAATGTTAACTTTCAAACTGATAATTTTGATTGCTTTGACAAATGAGTAGTAGATGATATTAAGGATTCTGGCTCAGAGACATATCCCTGTACTAGAGACCTCCATTTCTCTGTACAAGGACTATATCCCCATGTGCCAGAGATTCTCATTAAGTACGATTTCCCTATCCCAGAGACTCCCATCTATCCCTCTCCCAACAACTATACTTTTCTTTTCCACCACAAGAGGATTCTTGCTCAAGGACTATATCCCCATCAGGACAGACAATTTTTTTACGTGTCAGGTTTCAGCTGTCAGATTATTTTTAAAGTTTAGATAAAATTTCATATCTCATCACCGATTATCAACGTTTCAACTGTTGAAATTAGAAATATTTCATCATCACGACAATAAAAACTAAACTTTACCCTACCGCTTACACAACGACGACACTCAAATAAATTTTTCATTTCTAGTTTATTAAGAGGAAATTTTTTGTCAATAGAAAATACTTTTGATCGCTCAAGATCAATGGTAAGTTTAGTATATTTTTGTTGACTGATTGGATCACAAAAGTTATTAAATCCTTCTGACAATTTCTGGCTTAATTTTTCAAGATAATTGAAATACTCGCTGTTGCCAGATCTGATAAGTGAAAGTTTTAGCCTGTCACGGCCACTGAAACATATTCATGATGTTTCATTGTTAATTTCAACTGTCAACTGTTTACCGTCTATTGTTAGATATTTGATCTTGCTATTGTTGCTATGTGTCACTGTCAAATTTTCAAACATTATTTTTCTTGTTCACACAAAATTTCATACCCTAATCGGAGAATATAATTTCAAATATAGACTTATCGTTAGATTTATCATCACAACAATATCCAAGTGCAAACGTATCTATTCCGTTTTCTCAATAACGTTTGTCATCGAAATTACTTAATCACGTTTGATAATACCATCTGTTTCAAGTTTATGGTGATTTGTTCGAATAGCCATTGCTCTTATAAAACTAACGCCACCGTCAAGTGCGTACTTGTAATCATCCAACCTAATAGATTTTTTTTCACAAAATCGCGATGTAAACCTTTTGCTTTTTTGTTATTTTATTATTGTCCAGCAACAATGCATACATTTTACTCCGCAATCCAATAAAGTATTTGATGATGAGGGAGTTCATTTCATCCTTAAACTTACCAATAACCTTTTTATTTGTATCATCATGAAATTTACTATCGTGAGGATAATCGGAAAGATCAAACAGATGTCGGTTATCAAAAATATCTTGATATACATCCTCAGTCTCTATTTCATAAACAAGCGAGTCTGTATCGGTAAACAATAGTTTACTTGATGGCCACTGCTTCTTAACAAAATTATAATGAAAATCGTACATGAACCACTTCGACAAATCAAGTACAGAAGCTCCAATATAAATCTGTTTATTTAGTTTTAGATATTTTTCTCGTCGCTGTATCGCGACAAGGTTGTCATTAAAAATTTTCATGCTGATAAAATCATCATCTGATACAAGTTTGTTTCGGCGGTTGATATCATTAACTAGCTCAATGTTTACTCGCTTTCTAATATTTTCCACTGTCTTAGTAACGATTTAGTTGTTCATAAGCTTAAAGAAGTTTTTCTCGAAATCGGTTTTAGCTACAGCTCTCCTCGAAGTGTTTGAGCTAATATAACCTCTCATCCACGGCGACTGATTAACCTTTAACACTCTATGAACTTTCCTCAACACAAGACCAGCATCTACCGCTTGTTTTAAAACTTTGTAATGCAAAACATAATTTCGCTTATCAAGTAAATTTGGGACTAGTTTTTTACCATAGAATTTTGTCTTGGTAATGCCTATGCTTGTTGTTCCTGAGATAACAAACTATAATCGATTATCATTGATTCCGCACAAAACGGATAATCGTTATGTAAATCATGCAACGAAGCAGGATAATCGAGATCAACTTCAACGAAATAAGAAACATCGTCTGGTATCTTTTTCTCTGTTTCCACCAGAAACTGATCAGGTGTAATCCAACGAAATCCACCAAACGGCATTGGTTATGACATTGCATAATCGTACAAATTATATGTGTCTTTGTAAATAATATACTTCGATGGAAGCTCAGGATTATAATCTTTCATGTACTTATTGTTTGCTTCCAAATACTTTTTTGTTATCACGCTAATATCGCCTCGGATACCTTTTTCGATAAAGTTAAACATGTTAACATCTGTTAGTAATTCTAGCTCGATTTTACTAAACTTTAAAAAAGTATCCCAAGATAACCCAGGAGTAGAGTAATACCAACAGGGATCTAGTCCATAATTGTTATAGCTTACTCGACGAAAACTTTCGAACACATCCGCAAGCAATAGCACGTCCGTTTTCAAATATAAATCATGATAATGGTCAAATGTTTTGCAATCGAATTCTTTCCAAATATCTGGTGCATAATTATACTCGTCATTGGTTATATTTTCATTTTTTAGTTGTGAATAAAATTTATCTTTGTCAGGTAAAGACGTTTCATCAAATTTACTCCAATCGTCGAGGTACTCGTATGGAAATACTCCTTTCTTTTTAACAAGTTTGCTTGATTACCAAAACAATCTTGTAGGTTATCAAACTCGCTACAACCTTTTACCAGCTCATCTAACGATGCTGCCATAAACTGTAGGCTGTCGATGAAACGCAACTTACCTAAAGTAACTGACATATACTTTTCAGAATTATTTAGGATACACTTGATTATATTATCGAGTTTTAAACGAGACGTTATTTCAGGATCACCAGAAGCTTCTACGATAATATGACTGTTATATCCGAGGAAATTGTGAAGAACAACTGGAATAAAATCTGGAGCATGAAATTTTAGATTACACTTATTATGAGCCGCTCCACGATATTGTCCTGTTAAATGACAATGATCACTTACTTTTTTATTACCAGGTTCTAAGGATTTTTCGCAGATGTGACAAAATTCCGCTTTTTCGTGATCAGATTCTTCTTGAGATGTCAGTTTTATCATTGGAACGATCCTTCTTAAACGATTAAATATACCATCAACTTCGCTAATCAACTGCTTGAGAAGCCAAACAGCTGGATCTTTACCGCGATATAATTTAATTGGTTTGGATAAACTAGGATCAACGCAACAAACTATCTTATACGCTACTCCTCATGGAATATGGTTTTGAATTTTTCTTGTACTCGATTGGTTAGGGTTATTTTCAGCGCCAAGTACAGGTTGAAGTAAACACTCGAAGTCGGTGTATACAACGAAAGGAATTTTTAGCTTATGATTATGATTAACAAACCGAAGAATTTTTTATCCTCGCCTGGCATTGCTATTCATTGTACATTATTACAGTACTTTAGATGCTTTTGTAAATTTTCATTGTCGGAACAGCCGTGTAAACAATGATAACAGAAGTACTTCTTATTTTTATATTTACTGTACTGTTTACCAACAAGTCCGTTGAAGTTTTTGATTCATACGTAATGATTTTTATAAAGCAATAAGTTTATTGTCGATTGCGAGGCTTTTTCAGAAATATGCCTCAGGTAAACGTTTTCATGCTCGTTAAGACCAAATACGTTAATTGAAATATTATTTTATTTTTCAAACGTTGGTATTTGATTTTCCGCAATTGGAAAGTTAATACCAGTAAAATTTAATTTTGTAACGTGATTAAAATATTTGTCAACGCTATCAGCATTTTTTTTCTGCTGGAAACATCGCAGAGAGAATAGCCCACTGGAAGCATTTGTTATCAAAGTTTTTACATTTATACAGCATTTTTTATTTTTTGTGGCAGGTCAATATATCCAGCGCTATTAGCGCCGCTACCGCGTAATACGTTACATTTTGTTGTGTGAAATAAAATTTCAGTAATCATCTCAAACTTCCAACCAGAACCTGATTGAGTAAATTGTTCTATCTTTTTCCAGATTTCCTGGTGCATTTCATCAGCTAGCGATGAAAGATTTGTTCCAAGAAAAACAAGCTTTGATTTTGCGTTAATAAAAGGATCTGTAATTTCCCCGTCAGTCGACCCTTCTGTCACATGTAATTTAGAAAATATAACGTGATACTGCACTAGAATTTTCAAACCCTTATGTTTTTCAAGTTCACGTTTTATAGCTGGTTCTAACAAATGATAAAGATTTGTTGCGGTAAAGTTTGCTAAAACGATTTGTTTATCAAATCGATAGCATGTTATCAAATCCAGCAAAAGCGGTAGCTATTTTTATAGGTTTTCCTGTAAGGCTCTTTTTCGCTATATCACGTAACTTCAATATTGTTATATAATGTACTACATATCTCTAATTTATTGTTCAAACAGGTAGCTCACTGGTCGAAGAGCTAGTCAAACAATCAGAGATATAAATTCCTTATAGTATAATGACACAAAATTTAATGATGACGAACGCAAGCGAGCAGGAGTATTATTACGTTCACCCCAAGTACAACTTGTACGCGGGAAATATGTTGGGGTCGGTGATACACGTTTAAATACGGTCAACCGTTCGGTAAAGCAACACCACTGGTTATAAGATCATCGTAAAGGGCGATAATGCCGAGCGAGTCGAAATTTTTAGGAAAGATTTTATTTACACATTGTTTTGTGATGAATTTCCAGAAGGGCAGCGAATATATCATGTTAATGGCGCAGTTGCTGATGATAATATTGAGAACTTGTCATTACAAGACGAATTTCAACCTCATCACGTGTTTGATTTATATGAGGCAAATGACAAAGGAATTATTCGAAGACGAAAAACAAAGAAGGTTGTTGGTGTCATGCAAAATACTGGATATCTTATGGTATGTGTTAGAAGAATACTAACCGATCAAGTTAATTCTCAATCGCATAGGTATGTTTACCAAACATTTAAAGGACCTATACAAGATAGTTTAGTGATAGATCACATCAACAGCTTTAAAACAGACAATCGTCTGGAAAATCTCGATCTTGTCACACCAAAAGAAAATAACAGACGAGGACGAAGCGGTTGTATTAATTTTAGATGCCCGGCAAAACCTGTTGTTTCGTATAATACTGAAACAGATGAGGAACTAAAATTTCCTTCAATGTCGGCTGCTGCAAGATACTTCAATATTAATTCTAGAGCAATAAAATTTGTCGCAGATGGAATAACAAGAACAGCAATATCACAGTCGACCATTGACAGAATAACCTTTATGTATGATAACTAAATTTATTGTAGTATTTTAGTAAGCTCATCTCGACTAATACAAGTATGACACCACAACATGATAGCTTCTCTATCATACATTACACTAATTTTTTTATCGTTATATAATTGTCTTTTTTCAATGTCGGTCAAAATTTTTTTTATCGCTTCCGCCGCGAAACAAAAATAGGTTAACCGAGATACTTGTTTCACCAGCTAACACTTTTTTTGACTGCTTCTTTGAGGGCATTGGAGTTATAAACCCTAACATGCTCGATATATCTTATATTGTCCATTTTTGTATATTACTTAAAGCTATATAAAATTATATAATGAGCCTCTTGGAAAGATTAAAGTGTATCTATGATTAGATGCTAACGTCGACGAAGATGACAAGAACGTCAGCGACGATGGCGTTATTGAAGATGATGACAAAGCCAGCGTCAACGACGATACCGCTACATCATGGGACAAGAAAAATTATGGAAGGCTGACAACTGGTCGATATAACGTAAAATATCATATCACCAAAAAAAAATTTGAAATTTAATTTTACGGTAAAAGAAAATCAATCGTTTTGGCGCTGATAAAACCATTTTTAAACATCAAAATTCCAGACCGACAGAAAAATATAAAATTTGATTTTATATTTGTCAGAATCTTCAAGTTGATGCCGATTTCTGACGATCGCCGACTGTATCTAATGTCATTATGTAAGCTTGTAAAATGCAAATCGGTATTACGTAAGTACGAGGAAATTTATAAAAACATTATTTCCCAGCATTAATCTCTTTGATTGGTATCCAACTATTAAATTTATCGCTGTACCCGCGCCACTTAACGAGGATTTTATCGCCACGCTTTTTGATTACTCGTTCGATAACGAAAACATCTTTTTCAGGTTTCCGTAGTTCTTGTTCGTAAAAACTACCAGTTATTGGTTCCCCGGCTAGATCTTTTAGCGCGTATGTTACGGGTATTGCTAAAAGTAATTTATCAACGACAAATACTTCTTCACTCCAGTTCGGAGTAAATCCTTTTTCAAATATTTTTTTTGTTAATGAAATTCGAACTTGATCGCCGCCTTTAAATTTATGTCTGCGGTACATGTTTTCGTTTGCAAGAATCGGATTTTTAATCGCATCGTTTGGTGACATTTTGATAGTTCGATGTTTTGTGTTATTGTATTTATCAACGATTTGTGGAAGATCATTAATATACCTGTTAGTGCTTTTAGCTGTCAAATGTTTATGTATCAGCTCGTTTAGTGTATGATTAATCTTTCGACGACAACGCTTTTTCCTTCATTTCCCGTAACATATTTTTTTTAATGTTATTTTGTTCCAAAAACTGCTCAAGTTTGTTTAATTAAAAAACTCTGCTCCGTGATCGGTCCAAATTTTATTCGGTTTTCTTTCTGTACTTGTTATTACTTGCTTTAGTGCATCGGTTATGGATGTTTCTGTCTTATCTGAAACAGGTACACTAAACGCGTATTTGCTAAAAACATCAATAACGTTAAAGAGATACTTCTCATTATCGTTAAACTGAGCAAGATTTGAGACATCTACTAAATTTATGGCCCAGATATCATCAACGGCATTAGCTACAACCTTACGTCGCGGAAACTTTTTCTTTTTTTTAGGTCTGTGTAATTCCGATTCCAGATTGTCGTATAATTCTTTCCCACCTGACGTTATCAGGGGGTCTTTACCAAGACCGAGTTTGTATTTTGTTCCGACTAATCCCTGCACTAGCTTTCTATCAAATCTCTCTCGTAGATTTGTAGGTTTAATATCTTTAAGTTCATCCAGCATTACCTTATTACAATCTGAATTTGAGTTCTCTACATGAACGTTATCATTACGCTCTATATCACGATAACAGATGTCGTGACGCATTGCTATTGCATCAATTTGATTATAAGGGTCTTGTCCTGGCAATGGATTATCGTTTTCGTCCAGTTGTTTATCTAGCGGATTATACGGCCCAGTGTATTTATGCCCGGGTAATGTCCATCCTCCTTTTGGTTTCGGTAACTTACCGATAATTTTATGTATATCCATCCCAGAACCAATTACTTCTCAGCGATTGCAGGATCCTTGCAGTCGGACATCCGGGTAATTGTCACGTGACAATCATCGCAACGCGGCCGCCATATTTGTTTGGGGGAAAACAAGCAATCATATGTAAAATGCCTAAAAGCTGTTGTGTACCAGGTTGTACTTCTGTTACGACCCTGTAGTTAGATTACATGTGTATTAAACTTTGAATTCTTTCTAATTCTTTTTATTTCATTTTAATTTCATTTTTATATCATTAAATATTATTATTGTGATGATGATTATGTTCGCAGGGTCTGATATTTTGTTAAAAACATCGTGTTTATTTAAAACGTAAATGTGACTCGCGAAAGCACGATTTTTGCATGACGGTTTTTGTCGATTCAAGTAAACAGTCGGAAATAGCTATGTAAATGATTGGTTGTGACCATAGTCATTACTAATAATACTTGTTGACATTCTATACTACGTTGGCGATAATTCGAAATCTCCATGATTTCTTCATGCGTGTACATGAAATGACGTATTAGTTTGCTTTAAAATACTCAGGTAGCTGCGAACTAGTCTAGAGTCATAGTCGAGAGTCATATTTTAACATCTTAGAGAGTCACATCATAACATCATATAGAGCTTACAATACCTTAAGAAGGTATTCTTTTGTGCTGGAAAGAGTTGTTCGTTCGTACGTCTTTAGAACAACATGTGTTTTGTTGTTGGTGATACCTGTATTTCGTCTATCTTCTAAATAATAATTATTTTCCCTGGAGAACTACACAACTGGCTTTGGACAAATACATTTGTTGAAATTAATTCTAAATTGGAACTGAACAATACAAATTGTGATTCACAGTGAAAATTCTGGACATTTGTGTTTAACCTTCGTCTGACGTCATCATCCGCCATCTTGGAACGGAATTGAGATTCAGACTTCAATTTAGAACTGTTTATTCACAGGACTTATGTGTTTTTCACAATTTTATGACAAATATTTGGATCTTCTTCGTAAATCGTAAGTCTTGTTTCATATTCTTACCTTTTCACCGTGTTTTCTAGGGAAATAAATTATTTTTGTTAAAACTTACAAAGCTTGTTGTAGTCACTCTTTTCTTTGTGTTACTTTTAAACAAGCCGATACGTAACACTTCCAATAAGAGGAAAAATCAGGATCTAAAGTTTTATGTAATACCAAGTGAGTGCTCACGAAGAGATAGATGGTTAAATGCAATCAGCAGAGCAAAGCTAAATCCTGACGGCAGTATCAACAAAAGTAAACGCTGGTCTCCAAGATCCGGACACTGTTACGTTTGTTCAGCACATTTCATGCACATTTCATTACTGGTAAGTATTATGCTAATTTATATCCTTTCATTTAAACCGTTAACTGATTTACTGTAAATGATGAGAAATGGAAATAAATTTGTAT
>JAECUM010008087.1:0-75623 GCA_016617855.1 Megalonaias nervosa | reverse complement strand
AGCAAGATTCATGCATATTAATGAGGTGATCTTTCATCTAATTTGCTTATGGTAGCTTGTAACCAAATGATTTAATTAGGATCTTACTTGGAACATGGGTTTATATAGACAAGATCTCAGAAGAGTTAGATTGAGATCTATGCATATTAATGAGATGTTCTACAAGCCGACTGACTGAGCCTGTTACACTCTTAAGGACATACATTTCATCTAAATTTGATCTTACTTAAAATAAAGTCTTATATCATCAAGATCTCAGATAAGTTTGATAATGTGTGAGATCCATGGAAGCCATATTTCTGAATACAAGCTGATGGGAACAAGATCTTGCATGATTTCAATAATGAGCCACTCATATTATTGAGATGATCTTGCATCTAACTGGATTAGTTTCTATAAACAACTTCTTGTCTGACTTTAATAAAACTATCATCATTATGTCAATTATGAGCAAGATCCATACATACTAATGACCAATCATGCATCTGATTGGGTGATACTGCCAACACTTAAGCAACTCAATTTCAAATCAGAATTTCATCATATTTGATAACTAAGCTTATGTTGTCAAGGTATCCAATGAGCTTGAGCATCAGTGAAATTTACACATAATAATGAAGTGATCTTTTATCTGATTGACTGAGCTTCATACCATTAAAAAGACAATATTTTTATCTGATCTTAAATAAACTTAATAACTAGGCTAATATTATCAAGATGCTTGATGAGTTTTATTATGAGCGATACCTCTGCGTATTTAGAGTGATCTTACATGTGAATGACAAATAAGTATCAGACCCACTTTGGACTCTTATTGCTATCCAGTGGAACCTTGTAGTAGAATGTGTACAGCAAAACAATGCTGGTGAGTTCAAATCTGCTGGACTTTATCTTCAACTGTAAACTAACATTCCTTCCACATATTTGATACCTAAGGGACAAATGTAAAAAAAAAAGCCCAAAATTTAAGATGAGTTATTGCAAATACATATTGGGCAGTAGACCACAAGGTCTTACTCCAATTATAAATGACATTAGTTAGGTTAAAACTTGATCATAGCTTTTGACTGTGAATAGATCAGCTTACAAATCTTACTTGCAGGTGCTTGAATCAGGGATATCTGTGTGTATGTGATTTGGATTTTTAATGCAGCTATAACAATTTTCCAGTCATATTGCTAAAATGTCTGCAGTGTGGCAATTTATAGTGATGTCTAGCACTGGGGCATCATGCTGCAGATGCATAGCATCATGTCCCACCCAGTCACATTATCCTAACACTAGGCAGATCATTCCTAAAACTAATCTTTTAATGCTGAGTGCCAAGTGAGGCAGCTGCTAGTACCATTTTTATAGTCTTTAGTATGACCTGGCCAGGGTTCTAACCTGCGCCTTCCCACATCCGAGGCAGATGCTCTAACCATTTAGGCTACCAAAGCAGTCAAATCAGAGACATTGAGTTAGTCTATAAGCATTTGTAACTTACACTTTAAAAAGCCCCTATGTTAAAAAAATGACTCATCACTTCATCTTTTCTTGAAAGGAATGAACAATTTTAGTCATTTCAGTACACTACAGAATTATCCTCCACTTTATCTAATCCTGCATATGATGCTGTCTTTAGGCTCCAATACCAAACCTTAAATGATTGGAAACAAATTTCATTCCATCATCTGGCAACCAAAATCACCCTCATCTACAAGCAACAAAAATCCTGCCAATACAGCAGTCCCCCTCTTGAACGGCCCCCCTGACCAGTGGCCACCCGCTCCTTACAGCCAGAATCCATCGGCACCGAGTTTGTGTTCAGAAGTACCCCTCACAAAAGGCCACCCCACTAACGCACCAGCAGCCAGCATATTAGTGCAAAAATATAAAATTTACCCCTCACATGCGGCCGCATTTCATTTTGTAATATGTATCCAGAATCAGTATTTTATTCATAACGTGTGTTAAGTAATCCGATTTATGTTTCCCGATGTCAGGTTTTCGTTACTGACAGAAATGTTGACCAAAGTATATGAACCACCAAGGTTAATATTACATCATTTACCCCTCACGAGAAGCCACATTTATCCCATAAAGCCGAGTAAGACTCAAATTTTATTCCATACAAAAAGGTAAGTACACGTAATCCTATTAGCCTTACTGCTGTGTTATCATGAGATTTCCGGTTTAGTCACTCTGATAATTGTTAAGATTACAATTATTGAACAGTAGTAACTGCTGAGAAGTGGCAGTATTGATGTACAATACACAAGGCAGCGGGAAAATGGTTTGATAGCCTTTATAGCTTCCCTTAGTAAGATGTTGAGCTTGTTCACTTTCATAATTAGTGTCTATTACTACTGAAAATAATTGCCAAGTTTACAAATCCTAACGGCCGCAAGGTGCTACTGTTTAGGTTAAATCTGCGTACATATTGAAGCCGTTTTGGCTTCTCTCTCTAGTGTAAAGAAATGGAAAAACAATAGGGTACCAGACTGCGACTAATGAATCACGTGACAAGATCGCTGCCTTTAAAAACACATGACATTTTATTTAAATGCAGAAAAATTGTTTTTTGAGTCTTGCAGTTGGCAGCATTGATGATTACAACCGGACGTAATTGTCAAGATCATAACAGGGTCAGCATAGGCTGAAAACAGATTTTGTGCAGACACAGGCACACACAGAGAAATTAACCTTGAACAAAACAGGATACCAGACAAAGACCAAAACATCACGTGACAACATATTTATCGCTTCCTTTACGAAGAAGTCATTTCGTCCGCTCTACAAAAGTTCTGTCTGCATAATTAAATCGCATACAGTTAGCAACATCTGAATAAATCATTACCAAACATTAACACGTCATCACGTAAACGGAGACGATTATTTTAGAAAAAAGTCAGTTATTCTACTCTACGACATCGGGTGCGGTGGGGAGGGTGGACTTGCCGAACAATTTTAGGTAGAAAAGACTTGAATAAAACAATTTTATGTTAAAAAGACTCGAATAAACAACATCGTAACCGACAAGGAGGTTATTCAGCAGCAGTGGGAAAATGGAGCAAATGGAAAGAGAATTATGTATGTACCAAGATAAAAAGGATGTTCTTGAATGTTTTGCAATGTGCATGACAACAACACACGCTCGCATAACATGCTTACACCAAAAATAAGAACTAGTAATACATATTCAGTTGAAGTAAGTCTGTTATTATATGAAGAAGAACCTTTTAATAATTAATGTTACTTTTAAACGAAGATATTAAATGAAGATATTAAATGCTTTGAAGAGTGTAGCTTTCTTACTACGTACATTATATGTACTTCTCACACAAAATTAGTCCCCCTCTGGAAAGGCCACCCGTCTCATAAGGCCACTTTCCCGGTGCAGAAGGGATGGCCGTATAAGAGGGGGACTACTGTACTGTAAAATTCTCTATTCCCAAGTCACTACCTTGGTTATTAACCACCCTCTCCCAAAGTGAATATCTGATCTTTGACAATTCAAAATGTCCTCTACCATTCCTCTCATTGTTCAACGTAAATTCAATGAAACCACAGCCTTATATTGTGGTCATATGTCGCTGTATACAGATGGTTTAACAGATGGAGCAAATGGTTGAAGCTGCTACTGCAACACACCATGGCACCAGCTCAAGCCAGTTACAAGGCAAAGTCTAAACTTTTACCAGAAATTACTGCCATATTCAAATCAAATAACTGCATCAAAACCTTTCAAAACCAATTTTCATCGTACTTTTGGATTCCCTTTCTGTGCTGAAAGCCTTAGAAACAAAAAACCCTTAAATCTGATAAAGAATTATTATCCCAAAAGCTTACAAAACATGATTTACTCATAAAATCTGGAAAAAGTTTTCTGTACTTACGGCTGCCAATTCACATCACTATTAAAGGGAATAAAAGGGCAAATAAAGCCCTGCAGTCACCCATTCCTGAATGGAACATTCCATATACTGACCTCAAATATTATATAAATCAGGATGTTCTATATATTTGCAAAAATATGTGGAATTAAAACTCTACAAAAAAATTTAGAACAACAAACTCACCCCTCATACAACAAAAGGCAGAGATGAGTCAGTATTGTGCCACTCTCATTTAGGACACACATACCTGACTTGTGGAGAAAAGGTAAATTTCAACCAGAGTGCAAGGTGCCAGTGTCCACTGACAGTAGAACACATTCTTGTCAAGTATTTAGACTTCCATGGTGTGAGATGCAAGTTTTTGCATGTGAACTCAAGAAGCTTTGTGATGATTTACCACCCAAAGAAATCTTGGACTTCTTCAAGAATGCAATTTACAAATTTCGAGTCAGCATTTTAAGTTTTAAATCGTTTACCATCATCATTAATTGATATACCTCATCAAGAATTTAAACATCTTTACTGTTTACCTTTGACTTTATTTTGAAGGATTTTACTTTCTTACCTGTCTTTTGCGTACCTTCTAAAGAATTTTAACATCTTTATCTTTTGTGAAATATATGCTTACATTTATTTGGCAGGGTTGATTATCTTGCATTACATTGTTTGAGCTTAACTTTTACCTGGCACTACATAGTCAGGATTGTGCTGACATGCCATTAAACCCTATACATGCTTATCCTATTTTAGCAAACCAATTTTGTATGTGAAATTAAAATCTTCACACAATTTTTACCAATGAGAAAATTTTTGAACCATTTCAATAAATTTAATTTTGTGCTAAGAGTTTAAAAACTACACACAATAAATCTGGTGACATACCACTGATGAAAAATTCTGACAAAATGAAAATAACCCACATACAAAAGTTTTATTGTGACTCTGCAACCTGCATGTCACTAGCAGTTTCTCTGAAAACTTATGCATGGAGAAGTGATTCCAGTTTACTATGCAATCTTGTACAATATTGTTACCTGGTTCTAATATGCATTCCCTTGGCTGGACATTTCGTAGCAAAGGATATTGCTCCAAATCTGGACAGGATAGGTCCACATCAAACACTGGATCAAATGAGTGTTCATATCTTGGGTACAACATTGGTAAATCAACAGGATCAAAGAAAACCCACCTACAAAATTACCAAGATTTTAACTTGTTAGTGGCCTATAACAAAGATCTACACTGGACAAACATTCATTAAAGCCACTTTCAAAAGCATAATTATCCTTGATAATTGATTACAATATATGGGAACAATGACAGTATGAGTAATTAATTCCACATACTCCTTCCCAAGTATTTAATTTACAATAATAATCAAGATTTTAGAAGAAATTTCTATACAGTAAATTAATGAGTATCCATATTCATAGAGACAAAAGATGAAGGCAATCAAATTACCTATTGATCACAAAATGTTTGATGATTGCTAGGCTCTGTAAAAATTTAAAAATACATTTAATTTGCAATGGCTATGAAAATGGAAGTAAATAAAGGAAAACAATTTTCTTGAGTCAAATGTTTGTTTGATAATACTTACCCGATCATAATACCTAAGAACTACTAGTACTACCATGCAAATCACGCCATGACAGGCTAAACTTTTTGGCTAAGAAAGCTGTTAAGTTACTTACCACATAGGAGGCAGTTAAATAGAATGATCTCCTCTTGATACAGGAATTGGCAGCAAAGGATGGAACTGCAGACAGACTGGGAGGGTGTATCCATATTATGATAAGCAATATTGAAGAAACATTTTATTAGAAATAGCTGGGTTTTTTTTTTTCTTCAAATGTGTTACCCAACCTATATATATATATATTGGGAGAATATGTGAAAGGTGGAGGGAGTTGCATCCCCTTACCGTGAACAGGCCATTTCTGATCCTCTTAGGAATGTGCAACAGCTTCTAGACTGATAACCCAGCTGTAGCACTGGCTCTTAAGAAAGAAAATATTTTCCCTCCTGCAAATCCAGAAGCCATCAAAGTGTGTCCTCAGGATGCAGCCAAATGACCCAGGAAAGTAACCTGCTGCACTGTAGTGATAGGCCCCACCAAGTCCAGCTGAGGTTTCTGGGATGAAAGTTCTATGATGAAAAAAGCTCAAGAATGTCAACTCTGACCTCCATTCCACAGCTTGAATAATGTCCGTTATGGAACAGTTAAGCTTGATTGCAATGCTTATTATGAATGCTCTAACTTCATGAGCCTAAATATGTCACATGTCAGAAAGTGTTGCAAATTAATTGATCTTGGATTAATTCTCAATATGCTGAGCCGATAACCCATTTTATCCAGGTCATGAGTGCCTGCGCTGATGTTGTCCTTTCCTTCTTTGTGAGGTGTGAACAGATGGGGTCTCTGTCAATGTACTGGCTTGGTTCTTTTCAAGTACCACATCAGAGATATTAACTGGTCCTTATTTCCCTTAATTTTTTCTTGGCAATGAATGCAGGGACCATTGTAAGTGACAGAGATACATATCATCATAAATGTAAGTAGTTTGGGTCAAATGACAAGGTTTGTATTTAATTTTGGTGATTCTGCCTGCCATCACTTGAGAAAATAGGAAGCTGGTTTTTTTAAGTGTGGTGAACCAATGAAGCTTTCATGAGTGGCTCAAATGGTGTAGAATTCAGCCAGGATAGTACCCACAATAGATTCCACTTTGGGCAGTCAATGCCTCTGGATGTCTGAAATCTGAACCTGACAGAAGATTGGATAGGTCATTGTTTTGTCCACTAATCTCTCTTCAAGCATGTCAGAGATCATGGAATGGTAGCCTTTTATCATAACTGGAGCTAACTATTTCTTGTCAAAGAGCCAAAGTAAGAAGTTAGTTGAGATATTGATGCCCTCATTGTGAAAAGTGTTCACACTCAAACCATTCTCAGAAAATTCCCCATTGCTCCTCATATGCTATCAAAGTGGTTAGCCTTTATGCTTGAATAAATCTCACAACCACTTTTTTGTGTGAATTGTTTGTTATGAGTGGCTTGTTTTATATGATCCAGACATGCAGGTTCAACAACTCTGGATTGGTATGAAATGCCTGCTAGCAAGGTTGCTTCAGCTGACAAGGAAATATCTATATTTTCCTTGGGATTTCCAATGTTATATTTATTAGATCATTTATCCATAATTTTTTCACTTGTGCAATCAGGATGAGGTAACACTCCTATTCTCTTGCTTTCTGGATCACCTTCAAATTCAGAGGTGTTAGAGGGTAAGCATACATCATGTGCATTGTCTGCTGTGGCCTTTGGGTCAAGGATTGGATGAAGTGACCATTCTATTAAAATTAATTGATTCTTCCAGGACAGTGAGTCTACAAATACATTTAGGCTGCTTGGAATTGTCAGACAGAATGAGAATGCCCTTTCCACATTGCTTCTCCTACAACAAATGAAATGCTTTCTGTATGGTTTCTATCTCAAGGATGGTGATATGCAAAAGAAAATCCTAAGGGGGTCACACTCTACTGACTTCCTGGAATAAAGGAAGTGCACCACAGCCCTTTTTGTTCACATCCATACAAATCATCAGCTATGGAGGCTGTACCTGCAAAGGAACATCTGTGTCAGCCAAATGAAGTTCTTCAATACCTGTCAACTGGTGCTGGATGGTCAAAGATGTAAGTCTCCTCCTCCTTTGGGATAACATAATCATTTGTAATGAACTGATAGCAAGGTGACCTAGGACAATTAGGTCTGCTGCTGCAATGAGCAAACCCTGTATGCAGAGGAATTCTCAGACTGATAGACTGTCCTGTGTAAGAACTGAAACCACCACTGAAATGATTTTCAATGCGAATTCCTGGTAGAGACCTACCATGTTTATATGTATTTTGAACTCCATACCAAATAGACAAAACACAGAGTTGGAATGATCTCAGAATTTTCTTGAGGTTCTTGTGGACAAGGAATCCAAGGCTGAGGAGGAGAGTAACAAGGAATATTATAATATAACTTGCTTTGTCTCTTTGAAGACAGTTGTCCAGGTAGTTGGATGTCACTGAAAGATGTCTGATACCAATATTTCCTGTAGGAAAGGCCAAACAGGCTGCCAAGTCACTTAAACATCATTTTTAATAAAGTTTTATGTCACTGACACAGAAGTGGTCTTGAAATGGGTTATTATCTTTTCACAAGACATGTGAAGACCCACAGACTGATGTTGAGTCCAAAAGTGAGTGCCCTAAACTGTCTCCCTGAATGTGAACCACAGGAATTTCCTAGAACCTTTGTGAACTGTGACATGTAGATATGCATCTTAAAACATGCGGATTTTTATTTCATGTCGCAATCTCAGGCATGATTCTATTTCAGGTGAAATCTTAGGTGGGATTATATTTCAGGTGGAAATGTTAGATGGATTGTTTTGTTTAAGTGGAATCTTAAAACAACTAATTTGCATATTTTACCTGAAACATCCACTCTGAATCTACCTGAATTCTGCTTGAAATTCACCTAAGCTCCCTTAATATACAGTTTATGGTTAGGCAGAAAACACTTAAAAAACCTGTCTGAAACCTGCCTTAAGTCTGCCAGAAAATTTTCGTACCAGTTACTATTAAAACTTTTTAAGATGTTTATTGTCCCTTTCATCCTGAAACTATCGCTTGTTAGCTTGATCATGCAGATGTTCTGCATCACAAATACATGCTTCTTAAAGTGTCTGAGGTACCCCTGTAAAGGAAGTCTGGATCTCTGACCAACTCCACTGAACCTTATATGAAACCCGTATTGATTCAAACACAGTCAAGCCAGTATCTAGACTTAAATGCAAACAATCATATTGCTGTAATTTGTGCTTTTATTCTGTAAGTCTGCATTTAAGGGTCAATTCTGTAAGACTAATGGCAAAAATCGTAAGGGTTGGCAGGTCTGAACCCGGTCATTATGTTTCCAGGGTTTTTTTTAATTGTTAATAAAGGTGAAGAGATATTTGATCCATAGTACCAGTACATATTTCTGATGTGCAAGACAGCATCTGAGTTGGCTTAGATCTTGCTCAAATGTGGCTGATAAAGTCGATTTTTGGTATCAGGCCAATTGGTTCCGTCAAAAACAGATTTTTCATTTTGAGGAAATAAAGGCGGAGAAAAAGCTGTCACTGTCACTGACCAGGACAACTGGGATCCCTTTGCAAACCTTCTGGAGTATGATACCCTTTGAAAAGTAAATCATTCACTAAAGTGACATCTGCATGAATACAAAAGGTGTCCTTGTCCCTCAAATGTGCACTTCTGTACACTTCACTTTTGTGCCCCAAGTACTCGAGTTCACAAACCCTCTGTCCAAGAAGTGCATATCTGAGCAAGCTAGACATTTAGAATGATTATTATTTCCATGTTTCCACTTTACACAGTTTAGACTTCATCCTGCCCATGGTATAAAATCTGTACATCAAAAATAGATCAAGCAATATTACAGTTGTAGCAAGACACATCCTGCTTTATGAACTCTGAGTTGATGTACCATGCTGCATGCTATGTGAAAATACATCTGTAAGAAGGGCCAATGTGACAGCTAATACAAGTAAAGAACTGTAGCATTGATAATAATACTTATGAAGTGAGCACTATAAAATAAATTCTAGTATGAACGTACCCTGTAGGAAAGGTCAAACAGATTGCCAAAATAGGTAATGTCACTGAAGCATCACTGTTAATAACTGCGAAACAGCTTCTATGACTAAAAACTATATACAGAAAGCTTACCTGTATGTATCCTATCACAGAAGAAATTATATGATTTACTTTGAGTTTTCTATTGCACACAAAATACCAGCCCATATGATAATGCTACACCAGTGTGAGAGACACATTAGTGACCAATGCAGTACAGACAAATGCCACCTATGTGAGTACAACACAGTCATCATTCAACAAAAGACAAAAAACTTTGTTGTTGAGGAAAGAAGCAAGAAAAGGTTGGAAATTAGAGTTGAGGAGTTATCAAGGGGAGATAACTATTTAACTGCCATCTATGTGGGCAGGTTAACTTTTCAGCTTTCTTAGCTAAAATGTTTCACTTGTGAGGGCTAGATTTTCAAGGCAGTAGTAGTTCTCCTAAGATATTATGATCATGTTAACATATCTGAAAAAGAAATCCCTGGACAGATAGCAGGACAAACAAACAAAAATGGCAAATTTTGTAGGAATTTAGATAAGGCTAAAGGCAATTGTGATTCTGACAAACCTTTTTCTACCCTGAAAAAGAGCCATCCAAAAGTTGGATGCAAAGGCATCTACATGCAATTCACTAGTCAGACCAGCTGGAGCAATGAATAAACTTGGCCAGCTGTCTTTGTACAGTGAACCAGCCGATGTGCGCTGCAGAAAATCCCCTGAAATTTGAACAAAGACCTTTGACTTTACTAATATATACTACTATGAAAATAATCTAACTTGTCAATGTCAGAATTATATATACACACATGTTGCATATTATTTGAACATAAATAATAAATCATAAAAATGTCTCTTTAATACATACGAGATATTCTATATATCTAATCATTTGAATGGGACTTCTTAGGCTACAAATAAACAGTCTTTAGCATAAGACTGACTTCATTTATTCTCAGTGAACTGGTGAGCTGAGGCTCATCTCACTCAGGGTCAAGATGTATTAAAATATACAGTAGTCACATTATGTACAATAAAATACACAAACTAGTATTATTCACGAGCGATAAGTATTATCATAGTCAACAATCAATAAAATATGGTAGTATTATCATAGTCAACAATCAATAAAATATGGTACATTTCGTAAAACACTAAAAATGATATTTGGAGTCATTTGTTTTTCCTTTGTGTTTAAAAGCAGCAAAGCCTGTACATGATTTACTATGATTAAGGAAGATATCATATCTGTCAACTTTTCAAAAGCCAAATAGGGAGATTGAATAAAATAAATAGGGTATTTAGGACCTAAAATCTGGAGGTTTTTCACTGCATTTGTTAAAGTCACTAAGTTCAATACCCATGAAATTCTTAAAGGACATGCCACTTCTCCCTGTGACACACTTTATTATCCCCCATGACATGCCCACTTTTCATATTCTTTCCAGCTGTGGCTAAACTACACAACAGCTGAGTCTTAAGTAAACAAGAAAGCCAGTGTAACTACTTAAAAGTTAATCCTTATCATTACAATTATCTTCTGAAAAGGACTGGCTCTCTGACATACTTCAAAGAAACCATGTTCTACAGTGTGTTATGTAAGTGCCAGCAATTATTGGCAAATAAATGATGCCCTATTTTGTTGTAACTAGCAGTGCCTAAATATGCAGTCTCAAGCTACCATACATGTGGCAACTATTGTTCCACTTTTTATATCCCACCTTATTTCTTTATTGCAACTTGAAAAGCATTTAACACTGTTTACTAATAACATATTTATTCTGAATTAGTTTTTTTTTTTCAGGGCATATAAGTTGCATAGTTTCTTCTTTTAATTTAATGATGGCAATTAACATTTGTATATAGGGTACAGTAATGCCAGGTGTTCTTTGGTGGGAATGGAGATGACTCAGCATTGAGTGATGATTTTGATCATTCTTCGGATTGAAACTGCTGACAATTTTATTGTGTTTCATTTTTTGTGGTTTATTTTCTGATTTTAGTATTCTTGTTGGGTTAAAAAAATAAAAATAATGTTTAAACTTAATACTCTATATAATGAAGAACAAAATTCATTGTTGTGTGATAATAATTATTTCATGACAACAATAAATCACAACATGGCTTATGTGCATTGCATATGATATATCTATTTATGTAGGATTTTATTTAGAAGAAATGAAAATCAACAGACATAATGTAATAATCTGGAGTTCTCTGCAAAAATCAGGAGATAATATAAAATCAGGAGGCTGGTGTGGAGCAACCCCAAATATTGAGAGTCTTTTCTCCCATTGTGAGAGTTGACAGGTAGATATTCCTGATTAAAACACAGTTTAAAAGTACTTTTTATGATATAAGTCTTGATAAACCATTTTGTTCACAGCAAGGGTTCAATTCAAAACAGGGCAAATATTTAAATAATTACAGAATAATAAGACACTGTTGAGCAGGGGAAGAAGAATGTAGGCCGTACCAGCAAAGTATTTTGGCATGGTTATCTCCTCTGCTAACTGGGGACAGTTTAAGGGCAGGCTCCAGTCAAACAGATAGGTCTTCTCACTGCTGTCATCTGATAGAATTTTATCTATATATTCCCCCACTGTGATCCTCTTGGCATCTTCAAGCCTTGCCCATTCTACTGAAGCAGGTATTGTCTTTTTAACTGTTACAAAGCAGTTACCTGAAAAAATTATTATTCTTCAATAATAAATATTCATTTCTACAGAATATATATATATATATATATATATATATATATATATGTACTGTAGAATATACTGAAGCCGAATGATGCAGCAACTAGTGGAGACACAAATTTGGTAATCTAGTAAAAGTTTTAAAAAAAGAATGCACAAATATTCCCCAATTACTGGCTATTAAGTCTGAAGTAACCAAAATTGTTGCTAACCAAGGTAAACTATACATCTGATTCACTGCCCATTTGTCTGGGTCTGATAAAACTAGCTATTCAATACAAGAAAGATATTTACTCTTGTGTGCCAAAATAACAATCCTGTAGCTTAGAAAACTATCACAACTGTAGACATGTCTCATATGTACACTGCCTTTGCTGAACAAACATTTTGCAGAGCACAATGGTTCTTCTGCAAATTTTAAAAGTTGTTAATACACATTGCATATGACTACTCTGTCACCATCACCCCTGCCACAAGAAGGTAATATCCTGAGGGACTGAATCAGTCATGGCACAAAACCGATTATCAATACACTTTCCTTGTTCTTGATATATATCATTTTCATTGGTAACAGAGACAAAATGGTTTTAAGTTTTACAGTTCTTCTGCAACCAACAAAAAGATGCTGCACACAGTCAAAATACACTGACACTTATGTGCTAACTGATTCCCTTTGGCCACTGGTGCAGGCCTTCTATATATAAATAGCTGCTAACACAGGTTAGACAATAAATATGGTTGACATTAGAGTTTTAAAAGTATCAATGATGAACATATCTTAACCTATTTACAAATAAAGTTAATTACCTCTCAGTAAGCTATCAAGGAAATATGTAATTTACTAAATTCTAATGAGCACAAGATATTCAAAAATGCGCATATATATGATAATTTTATCAAATCAAATAGAGGAAATATAAAGGCTACTGATAATAATATAATATATTTTGGAGGATAATGCCTCTATTTTCCATTTATACGTGATATCTGAAATCTGAGATGTAACACTCTATTCCGGTACCTGCTCTTTCCTTAATATGCCGCATTGTCCATGGCACTATTGTCATCTTGGTTGCAAGTCCAGTGATCACGACAGGTGTGCTGGTCAAGGCAAATTTGTAGAAAAAGTCCTCATAAGACAAATCCTCAATGTGGACCCTCATCACCTTCAAAATAAACATGATAAAAATAAAACTAAAGACTTACATGAAAAACAATTTTCTAGTATGGATTTATGCATGATACTTTTGTCAGAGTGCACAGAATTTCTAATCTGGTTACAGGCCCTACTCTTGTAAATTATTTTGAGGATGTTGGAAATCAAACACACTCAAGGTCTCCTGAAAAACTTGGTTGAAAGACTGAGATATGAACAACACTTGGGGCTTAAAAAAATCCCTTTTGCCTTGCTTGCCTAAGATACAGGTGGAGTGGACAGTTGGAGGGGTAGTTCATAAGCTGCCTGCCTCACAACTTCTTCAAATTTGCCAAGCAATGGCGAGTCAAATGAAGTGATGCTTAAAACCATGGCATCATCTGGTTTCAATGATGTAGTGCCTAAACAGGCATCATGACATATCACATCCAGATGGGCAGAGGCTGTCAATGCATTAGCCATTATAGGATGAGTTGCTGTGTTAATGACCAGAGCAATTCAGGCCAGAGACCCCTAGTCATGTTGGTTGGCCAATGTTTCTGCCAGTCAGAAAATCACCAATGAGACCATTATTTAAGAAAAAACAATCGTCAATGATGAAACTTGATTTTTGTTATATTGATATATTAGTAAAATACTGATGCAGTAATTTCAGTGTAAGTAACTGTTTTGACTTTAGATCCTAAACTAAAGAAGCAAAACCAACAAATTAATAAAATCAACAATCTATTTCTCTAAGTTACAATGTGAAAATTTAAGAGACACTTACAGTACAGTAGTCCCCCTCTTGAACGGCCCCCCTGACCAGCGGCCACCCGCTCCTTACAGCCAGAATCCGATGGCACCGATGAATTTGTGTTCAAAAGTACCCCTCATGAAAGGCCACCCCACTAACATGACCAGCGGCCAGCATATTAGTGCAAAAATATAAAATTTACCCCTCACAAGTGGCCGCATTTTATTTTGTAATATGTATCCAGAACCAATTTTATTCATAACGTGTGTTAAGTAATCCAATTTCTGTTTCCCGATGTCAGGTTTCCGTTCCAGAAAGAAGTGTTGACTAAAGTACATGTACCACTAAGGTTAATATTATATCATTTACGCCTCACGAGAAGCCACATTTATTCCATAAAGGCGAGAAAGACTCAAATTTTAATCCATACAAAAAGTTAAGTACACGTAATCCGATTAGCCTTACTGCTGTGTTATCATGAGATGTCCGGTTTAGTCACTCTGATAATTGTTAAGATTACAATTATTGAACAGTAGTAACAGCTGAGAAGTGGCACAATACACAAGTCAGCGGGAAAATGGTTTGATAGTCTTTATGGCTTCCCTTAGTAAGATGTTGAGCCTTTTTCATTTTCATAATTAGTGGCTATTACTACTGACAATAATTGTCAAGATTACAAATCCTAACGGCCGCGAGGTGCTATTGTTCAGATCAAATCTGTGTACATATCGAGCCAGACTGCGACTAATGAATCACATGAAAGATCGCTGCCTTTAAAAAACACATGACATTTTGTTTAAATGCAGAAAAGTTGTTTTATTAGTCTTGTAGTTGGCAACACTGATGACTACAACCGGACATAATTGTCAGGATCATAATAGGGTCAGCATAGTCTAAAAATAGATTTTTGCAGACACACACACAGAGAAATTAGCCTTGAACAAAACAGGGTACCAGACAAAAACCGAAAAATTACGTGACAACACATTCCTTTACGAAGAAGGCATTTTGTCCACTCTGCAAAAGTTTCGTCTGCATAATTAAATCGCATACAGTTAGCAACATCCAAATAAATCATTACAAAACATTAAGAAAAAAGTCGGTTATTCTACTCGACGACATCAGGTGCGGTGGGGAGGGGGAACTTGCTGAACAATTTTAGGTAGAAAAGACTTGAATAAAACAATTTTTATGTTGAAAAGACTCGAATATACAACATCGTAACCGATAAGGAGGCTATTCAGCAGCAGTGGGAAAATGGAGCAAATGGAAAGAGAATTATGTATGTACCAAGATTTAAATGACGTTCTTGAATGGTTTTGCAATGTGCATGACAACAACACCCGCTCGCATATCACGCTTACGCCAAGAATAAGAACTATTAATGCATATTCAGTTGAAATAAGTCTATTATTATAACAAGAAGAACCTTTTAATAATTAATGTTACTTTTAAACGAAGATATTAAATGCTTTGAAGAATGTAGCTTTTTTACTGCGTACATTACATATACTTCTCACAAAAAATTTATTCCCCCTCTGGAAAGGCCACTCGTCTTATAAGGCCACTTTCCCGGTGCAGAAGGGGTGGCCATATAAGAGGGGGACTACTGTATATGAATTTAATTCCAAATAATCTTAAATGTCCTATAACAAGCCCAAAACTATAGAATGTTCCAATTAATTCCAATAGTCTTGAATGTCCTAATGTACCACAATGATACAATCCAGAATGTACTTGAATGAGTTCTCAATAATTCCAAAGTAGTGTTTAAGTCCAAAAGTCAATGAGCACTTTGTAATTCCAATTAATAATTTAAACAATTCCTCTCAAATTATATCTGAACACAACTGTAAATGATTCGAAAGACTGATCATAATACAGGAATGAATAGTTGTTTACCAAACCTCTATTTATAAATATTATATATATTTCACTGGACCTTTGCTGCAATGTTATGGAAAACTAATCATTTCTATGCAAACTTCCACTAATTCAAATTCTTGTAAACATATTGTTTACAACTTTTAATGATCACAAAAGTCAGGTAGGCGTAAAACAGCTTCAGTGCAACTTCTTCTTATCCTTGAGGAAATCTCTGAGTGCCAATTCAGGTATTTTAAGTTCACTACAAACTTTGGAACTCACTTCTCCATAATAAACCTTAACTATGAAACAAAACTTTTATTTGCTAATTATTTGTTTCATGTTTTGTTGCCATGCTATCTTTGATCCCGTTTGTGAATGAGTACACTTATTTTATAGTAGTTTAATTATATTACTTACACAATAATATTTGTAACAGTGTTCAACTGATTAACTGAAATGAGTTGAACTGATAGGTGACAATGACCACCAACTCTTATGCATGTAGGATTTGCATGTCTTGCAAATTTTTTAAATTATCCCACCTCCTTTATTTGATCTGATACAAATGATATATTTAAATTTATAACACAAAGCAGGTCTGCTTTTAACTGATCTTAACAATACAACAAATACTTCCGCAATATATTCAAGCCCCCAAAAATGGGATCCATGCATTTCTGTGAATTATAAGTGGGTTTGTAGTTATCTGGATCAGTTATCAAGGGAATGGTGTGCCCTGCTGGTAAGAAATGAAAATAGGGAAAACCAGCTCTCCCAGGCAATTTTGTCACATCTGGGCAGTTGATATTGTCATTGGATATATTTAAGCAGGACTGGTCAGTTTTGGTACTGGTGATCCTGGAAGCATGGCTGGATGGCAGGATTTTCCGCTACCATCCCAATCGGCAGGTGCAATTGTCAACTTGGTTATATGGATATATGAATGACTCTTTCATTAAGATTTCCATCCATTATAGGTCATGGTCTGTATGCCATCTTCGTGGACCTGACAAAGGCGTTCAATACAGTCAACAAAGATGCACTGTGAGTAGTACTCAAGAAGCCTGGTTGCCCTCAGAAGTTTACCAACCTCATCAGGCTCTTCCATGAAGACATGACTGGAGAGATTCTCTCAGACGGTGAACCCTCTGAGAAATTCCTCATATCTAACAGTGTCAAACAGGGCTGTGTACTCGCTCCGGTACTCTTCAACCTCTTCTTCACGCAGGTACTGCTCCATGCCATCCGTGATCTTGACTTTGGTATCTACATTAGATATCGCCTGGATGGATCAGTGTTTGACCTCCATCGCCTAGCTGCTAAAACCAAGAGGCTAGAAAGACTCATTACTGAAGCACTCTTTGCAGATCACTGTGCCCTCATGGCCCATGAAGAGACTCACCTACAGGCTATTGTGGACAGGTTCTCTGAAGCCTCCAAACTGTTTGGACTCACAATTAGCCTAGGAAAGACAGAATTCCTCCTCCAGCCTGCCCCAAACATTGTCCCTTCACAACCCTGCATCACCATTGGTGATACGCATCTGAAGACTGTGGACAGGTTCAGATACCTAGGCAACACAATATCCAGAGATGGCTCCCTGAACAAAGAGATCATCATCACTGTGAGGATCCAAAAAGCCAGCCAAGCACTCGGATGACTCTGAACCAAGGTCTTGCAGCACAAGGGCGTACAACTGTCAACAAAGATGAAGGTGTACAATGCAGTTGTCCTCACGTCTCTCTTGTATGGCTGTGAAACGTGGACTGTCTACCGAAGGTACATCAGTGAGTTGGAACAATTCCACCAGCACTCTCTGAGATCCATCATGCGAATCAAGTGGCAGGACCGAATCCCCAACCAGGAAGTCCTTGATAGAGCCAATAAAACAAGCATCGAAGTGAAACTAATCCAGGCCCAGCTTCGTTGGACTGGTCATGTCATCTGCATGGATCAAAATAGAATCCCAAAGCAGCTGTTCTTTGGCGAGCTAGCTCAGGGCAACCGAAACCAAGGCCGCCCTCGCAAAAGGTACAAAGACAACCTGAAGACGCACATCAAATGGGCGGACCTCCAACCCCACCCGCTTGAGCTTGCTGCCTCAGACAGAAGTCACTGGCGAGCCCTGACCAGAAAAGCCAGTTTCACCTTTGAGGCTGACCGCCACCAGCGTCATGCTGCAGCTCGTGAGAGACGTCACAAAACTGCGTCCTAGCCACCCCCAACCACTGGTGTCCCATGCCCCACCTGCAACTGCCTGTGTGCATCAGAATTTGGACTCCGGAGCCACATGCGCGTCCATCATCGATGATACCGCACAACATGTCTTCCTCGGCCCCCAAGAGACAACCAAGAAAGAAATACATATATATATAAAATATACAAACACACACACAAAGCCATAAGTTGAGCTAAACAGTTGGATCTATCACTAAGATTCCCATGATTGAGTCTGGTTTGGGACAACTGGGCTGGATGGAAGGCCAGTATTACATGCTTGATCCACTAAATCTTACAGGTCTGAAAGTCAAGCTCGGACTTTTGGGGGACTCCCACTGGGCAGCCTAAAAATGGGGGAACCATCCTCCATTTTATCCAAATAAATATCTGTTGAAGTGAAAGATGAAAAGAGGTAAAATTTATAATTGCACTCACACCTCCTAATCATTTACTCTAGATTAGGTAACAAATGCATGGGATTTCACTGACTTTAATCATTTAGTCTAGGTTAGGTTATAAATCCATGAAATTTCACTCACTTTAGGCTTCATGTGTGAATTCTCTACAGGAATCTCATGATTGAAATGCAATCAGACATAAATAATCATTAAATTTTAACACAGAAGTTAAGAAACGAGTACAAAGATACCATGCTGAAGCCGTTTTACATCGCTCTTTGAAAAAGAGAATAGAGTAGATACTGCACACAAAATAAGAAAGCACTTAATGGAAAAAGGGAGTCAAGACATCTATCAGAACATTTGGGTGAAATGATATGCACTATGCAATAATTTCACCTGAATCACCTCCTAGTATGGACCTCTAGTATGGACTCCTAGTATGGACTTCTGCTACTTTGAAACCTCAACAATACTTTTAAAGGTGTTATTTTTTACTTTGATTTATGAACAGCTTTCTCACCTTTTAAAAGTTAATTTTTTTATATTAAAAAATTGGGATACAGACAACTCTAAAGCATGTGGTTTCATTCAAGGGTAATCTTACCAATTTCTGGCAATCCATCTCAGTGCAGTGATATCAATGACTCAGCATCCACGATGAGTATAGTGTTTTCATGTAAAGATGATGCAAAGGTTTAGAATAGATTATGCTTAAAAATAAAAAACCTGTTTTAGCCAGAAAATATCCTGAATACTCTGCATGATCCAGCTGCAGATATCAGCGTCAATGATATCATGATTTTTTATGCTTTTACTCGATGCCACTGAATACTGCAGGTGACCATCAAAGAGAAGAGAGATACCTGTTTAGGAAATTCTAGGACTCCATCTCTGTTGGAATCAGAGTTTACATTCAGTTTGACAAGAACTTTCTCCTGTGCTGCACGCACATTGTACATTCGTTTGAGCTTTGCCATTGTCCACTTGTATTCTGAATCTGAAAAAAGTGAGTTCTTTGTCAAGATTTATCAACAAAATATTAAACTGCATAAAATGCAAATTCTGATGGTCATGCTAGCCATTGTATCAGCTGTAGCTCAGGTTACACTAAGAGCATTCTGTAACAGTCATAGATGTCTATGCCTTCACTCCAAGAAGTAATCAAGTTTTCTGGAGATCTGTCACAGATGATTTCAATTATTTTATACCAAAAAGGAAGGAGTTAAGGACTAACTGTGGCCTAAAATCCATTTCATAACTGTGAAGATAACGCCTAATTCTGGCCTAAAACCCCTTTTCATAACTGAAGATACTTCTGGCCTAAATCCCTTTTCATAACTGTGAAGATAATGCCTAATTCTGGCCTGAAACCCTTTTCATAACTGTGAAGATACAGCCTAATTCTGGACTAAAACCCCTTTCATAACCGTGAAAATAATTCTGGCCTGAAACCCTTTTCATAACTGTGAAGATAATGCCTAATTCTGGCCTAAACCCCTTTCATAACTGTGAAGATAAAGCCTAATTCTGGCCTGAAACCCTTTCATAGCTATGAAGATAATGCCTAATTCTGGCCTAAATCCCTTTTCATAACTATGAAGATAACGCCTAATTCTGGCCTAAATCCCTTTTCATAACTGTGAAGATAATGTCTAATTCTGGCCTGAAACCATTTCCCTAACTATGAAGATACAGCCTAATTCTGGACTAAAACCCCTTTCATAACCGTGAAGATAATTCTGGCCTGAAACCCTTTTCATAACTGTGAAGATAATGCCTTATTCTGGCCTAAATCCCTTTTCATAACTGAGGATAATGCCTAATTCTGGCCTGAAACCCTTTTCATAACTGTGAAGATAAAACTTAATTCTGGCCTGAAACCCTTTCATAGCTATGAAGATAATGCCTAATTCTGGCCTAAATCCCTCTTCATAACTATGAAGATAATGCCTAATTCTGGCCTGAAACCCTTTCACTAACTGTGACGATACAGCCTAATTCTGGCCTAAAACCCCTTTCATAACTGTGAAGATAACTCTGGCCAGAAACCCTTTTCATAACTGTGAAGATAATGCCTAATTCTGGCCTAAAACCTCTTTCATAACTGTGAAGATAATTCTGGCCTAAAACCCTTTTCATAACTGTGAAGATAATGCCTAATTCTGGCCTAAATCCCTTTTCATAACTGTGAAGATAATGCCTAATTATGGCCTAAAACCCCTTTCATAACTGTGAAGATAATTCTGGCCTAAAACCGGTTCATAACTGTGAAGATAATGCCTAATTCTGGCCTAAAACCCCTTTCATAACTGTGAAGATAATTCTGGCCTCAAACCCTTTTCATAACTGTAAAGATAAAGCCTAATTCTGGCCTAAAACCCCTTTCATAACTGTGAAGATAAAGCCTAATTCTGGCCTGAAACCCTTTCATAACTGTGAATATAATGCCTAATTCTGGCCTAAAACCTCTTTCATAACTGTGAAGATAATTCTGGCCTAAAACCCTTTCATAACTGTGAAGATAATTCTGGCCTAAAACCCCTTTCATAACTGTGAAGATAATGCCTAATTCTGGCCTAAAACCCCTTTCATAACTGTGAAGATAATTCTGGCCTCAAACCCTTTTCATAACTGTAAAGATAAAGCCTAATTCTGGCCTAAAACCCCTTTCATAACTGTGAAGATAATTCTGGCCTAAAACCCTGTTCATAACTGTGAAGATAATTCTGGCCTAAAACCCTTTTCATAACTGTAAAGATAATTCTGGCCTAAAACCCCTTTCATAACTGTGAAGATAACGCCAAATTCTGGCCTAAAACCCCTTTCATAACTGTGAAGATAAAGCCTAATTCTGGCCTGAAACCCTTTCATAACTGTGAAGATAATGCCTAATTCTGGCCTAAAACCGTTTTCATAACTGTGAAGATAATGCCTAATTCTGGCCTAAAACCCTTTTCATAACTGAAGATAATTCTGGCCTAAAACCCTTTTCAGAACTGTGAAGATAAAGCCTAATTCTGGCCTAAAACCCCTTTCATAACTGTGAAGATAATTCTGACCTAAAACCCATTTCATAACTGTGCAGATAATTCTGGCCTAAAACCCTTTTCATAACTGTGAAGATAATTCTGGCCTAAAATCCTTTTCATAACTGTGAAGATAAAGCCTAATTCTGGCCTAAAACCCCTTTCATAACTGTGAAGATAATTCTGGCCTGAAAACCCTTTCATAACTGTGAAGATAATTCTGGCCTAAAACCCCTTTCATAACTGTAAAGATAATTCTGGCCTAAAACCCTTTTCATAACTGTGAAGATAAGGCCTAATTCTGGCCTAAAACCCTTTTCATAACTGAAGATAATTCTGGCCTAAAACCATTTTCATAACTGTGAAGATAAGGCCTAATTCTGGCCTAAAACCCTTTTCATAACTGAAGATAATTCTGGCCTAAAACCATTTTCAGAACTGTGAAGATAAAGCCTAATTCTGGCCTAAAACCCCTTTCATAACTATGAAGATAATTCTGACCTAAAACCCTTTTCATAACTGTGAAGATAATTCTGGCCTAAAACCCTTTTCATAACTGTGAAGATAATTCTGGCCTAAAATCCTTTTCATAACTGTGAAGATAAAGCCTAATTCTGGCCTAAAATCCTTTTCATAACTGTGAAGATAAAGCCTAATTCTGACCTAAAACCCTTTTCATAACTGTGAAGATAATGCCTAATTCTGGCCTAAAACCCCTTTCATAACTGTGAAGATAATTCTGGCCTGAAACCCCTTTCATAACTGTGAAGATAATTCTGGCCTAAAACCACTTTCATAACTGTAAAGATAATTCTGGCCTAAAACCCTTTTCATAACTGTGAAGATAAATCCTTATTCTGACCTAAAACCCTTTTCATAACTGAAGATAATGCCTAATTCTGGCTTAAAACCTCTTTCATAACTGTGAAGATAATTTCTGGCCTAAAACCCTTTTTATAACTGTGAAGATAATGCCTAATTCTGGCCTAAAACCCTTTTCGTAACTGTGAAGATAATGCCTAATTCTGGCCTAAAACCCCTTTCATAACTGTGAAGATAATTCTGGCCTCAAACCCCTTTCATAACTGTGAAGATAGTTCTGGCCTAAAACCCTTTTCATAACTGTGAAGATAATTCTGGCCTCAAACCCCTTTCATAACTGAAGATAATTCTGGCCTAAAACCCTTTTCATAACTGTGAAGACAATTCTGGCCTGAAACCCTTTTCATAACTGTGAAGATAATGCCCAATTCTGGCCTAAAACCCCTTTCATAAATGTGAAGATAATGCCAAATTCTGGCCTAAAACCCCTTTCATAACTCTGAAGATAATTCTGGCTTGAAACCCTTTTCATAACTGTGAAGATAATGCCTTATTCTGGCCTGAAACCGCTTTCATAACTGTGAAAATAAAGCCTTCTTCTGGCCTGAAACCCCTTTCATAACTGTGAAGATAATGCCTTATTCTGGCCTGAAACCCTATTCATAACTGTGAAGATAATTCTGGCCTGAAACCCTTTTCATAACTGTGAAGATAATGCCTTATTCTGGCCTGAAACCCCTTTCATAACTGTGCAGATAATGCCTAATTCTGGCCTGAAACTCTTTTCATAACTTTGGAGCTGAGATCAAGCTATAAACAGGTTTTAGAGACCCCAAAGACAAATAACTTATAATTTCTTCATTTCAGCCCACCAACTGATTTGGATGTTCTACATTCCATTTTGAACCTAATGCAAACATCATTAAAATAAAATAAGAAATTAATCAGCTGATCCTGGATAGGTGGCATACACCAACCTAAAAGTTATGAAATGAGTAGCTGAAAATACATATATGCTGTACTATATGCACACAAAGGCAATCTTACTGAATTTCTATGGGAAGACAAGTCTGTCTCCCACAGACTATATCTGGATAGGTTTCTACTGCACAATAATGAAAGCCAAAATGTGCTCTGTAACCAAACCTAATAACATACAATGTAAGTAGTATGACAGTAATATGGATCATATCTAGGTAGGTGTAAGAATTTCCCCAAAAGCTGCAACATATTGAACTCCACATTAAAATGTTTTAGAAACATTCTAACTAAGGTGAAAAACAATAGAATCACTCCATTGTTTGAGCCTACCTCATGTTTGAATCAACTTCAACCATTAGACTTTACTCAAAAAAATATAATCACTGGAGCTAATTGAAACTGAATGAACAATTGCAGCTCACAAAAATACGTGAAAAATCAGATCTAATTATCTGTGGTCTTGTTAATTCAACAGTTTCAGGATTATTTACCTGACAAACATCTTTGTCACCAGCAGACTGGAGTAATGCATGTTCAGTGGTTTGTCTCTGAAAATCGGCACGGTATGAATTGCAATACTCTGCTGTAATTAATGTATATACACAGTGTTTTATTAGTAGTTGTGCCTCAAGCAATAGTTTTAGTATCTTGCAGTCAAGTTGTTCATTGGGATTAAGAATGCAAGGATAAAATGAGATGTAATTTCACAAGGATATAAATTTTCTGACAACACTGTCACTTGAATAAACATTCAATTGGAATAGGTGTTAAACCAGGTATTAAACCTGATTTTCATCTACAGTATCATTTCCTATTCTTTCTTTCATTTTCAGTAATAAAAGTGTTTGAATACTTTATGATTTTTCTCATTCTCTCTATCTTTATCTCACAACATATTGATTCAAGGCAGTGAGTAAAAAATATAGCTACCTGATACTGTATCGATACATGTGCACTAAAACAATATAAAAAAATTTAAATGTGAGGAAAAATATGAAAAAACTTTTAAACATGTGAGGAAAAAAGCAGACACAAGCAAAAACTAATATTTGTAATCAAAGTAAAGAAGTAATTAGCTTTGTTGATAACCAAGAATTAAACACAGTAAAAAATAAGACAGGGTGAACTTGTTCATTTGTGGTTAATTTTTCACTTGTTTGTTAACTTTGTGGCTCAAAGCAACAACAAAATCCATGAAAGTTTGTACTCAATGAAAATTAATGATACTACAGTGTGTGTGTGTGTGTGGGTGGGGGGTAAATGGATAGATAGGATTAGGTTTTGGAAATAGCTAGAATTTTTATGAGAGAAAGGAAAAAATGTTTGAGTAGACCCTTGATAACCAAGAACAAACCTGTGTCAACTTAATTTTAATCATTTTTAAAAAAATCATTTTTCACTTGTTTGTGGAAACTTCAACAAGTTTCCTTTTCTTGCCTAGGTAAGTTAGAAGACTCATCTCTCCAACTACATCAACAATAATGAAAGCTAGACTTGTTATAATGATTTATTTATACTGATTTGAGAATAATTATTTTGTCCATTCACTTAACAATCATTGTGCATCACCTTAAAATCAATGACATGCATCAAAACAATCCTTCAACTTCAGAACACTTATTTTTATTCGTTTCATTTTTTGCCAAACATTAAGTATGTACAGGTCTCTTGTAATTAATATATGAACAGCAGATGATCAACACTGCTTGTAATTATTATGTAAACAATAGATGATCAACACTGCTTGTGAATACTATAGTTTCTGTACATCGACCAAGCTTTTATAGAGATTCCAGTGGCTAGACATTAGAGATGGGTATATTTTATTTCGAAACAAACTTGCCAAATAAATCTCATGAGTCATATTAAAATACAACTGAAACAGTGCTCAAAAAATCTGATAGCCCAATGCCTGGGGCCCCTCTAATTTTAGTTCAGGCCTGTCCTGTATTCAAAGTGAGGTGCCCGTCGGGTTTGTCAAAAACAAAATAGTTTGCCTGAGGAAACTTTGATCGTGCTGATGAAATGAGTAGATGTACTTTCAAGATGTTGACATAATGCCATAATCTAAATCAGATCACCACTGTCCTACGTGAAACTGAAATCTGATTTTAATCAAATGGAAAGCTTTGCTAAAAATACAATTGTGTACTCCCAAACCCCCTGACACAGTCGTGTTTCAAGAAAACACAATTTTCAGTAATCTTAAAAAAAAGTCTATGCCTGTTACATGTAGTATGTACAAACGGTAATCTGTAACCACTATGTATTATATTTTTGAAAAGTTTGTGAACAGCAGCAACATTGAAGTTGGATTTTACTGCATATATAGAATGCAAAGCATGATCATTTCAGTTATCAGAATGGTGTTCAAGTGTAATTCATTTTTACTAAATTTATATTCAAATTGGAGCTATTGCAACATTGTGTGACAATATTAAAAAAGGGGAAATTTTGGGCTTGTGGAAATTGGAGTCCGGCATACCTGTAAAGTTTTCAAAAGCCAAGTAGGGAGAATAGCAAATAAAATAGTGAGATTTGGACCTAAAATGGGAAGGTTTTTATGTGGCATTTTTTAAGTGCCCATTTCGATAAATATCTTCCAGGTCCAATAAGGGTGAAATTCTCAAAGAACGAGCTAGAGGTGCCCGCAGAAACTTGGGGGGGGGAGACACATAGTGGTCAGCCATGAAATTTTATGGATGTAGGCCAAAACATGTTTAAAGGTGAAATTGGAGGAGACAACTATTGTCCCCACCCCCATGGCCTAATGTGCCAGTCACCATGGGATGTACCATTTCTCCCTGTTACACGTCATATTTTACCCCAGGACAAGCCCCCTTTTTCACATTCAGGTCAGCTGTGGCTAAACTGCATAAATAGCAAAATGTTAGACTTAAGTAAACAAACAATAAAGCCAGAGTGACTAATTAACAGTTAATCCTTATCATTGCATTTATCTTGTGAAAAGAACTGTCCTTCAGACATACTTTCAAAGACACCATGTTCTACTGTGTGTGTGTATATAAGCAAATAAAAGATGCCCTACTTTGCTGTAACTTAAGATGCCTAGGACTTCATTTTAACAGTTCAAATCTGCCGTCACAAGTTACCGAACATGTGGCAACTGTTGTTTTTTTTCCCATGGTTTATATCCACCTTATTTCCTTAGGTTTGACTCTTAAGGCATGTAACACTGTTTACTAAATAAGTTTCTTTAAGTCACCAGCCTGGGGCCTCTGCCTAAAAAAAATTTCTTTGAGCACTGTGAAAATAAAAATTTTTTATTCTCTGTCTGTCCAAAACTTGCTTCATATAATAGATATTTACAGTATCATGTCTGTCAGGGCTCAAAGAAAAAAAATTTTGACACAGGCCCTGGGCTGGTGACTTAAATAAACTCACAAGCCCTGACTGAAATTCCACATGCCCAGACAGTTCATATCTGTCAACTCTCAACCTGGGAGAAAAACCTCCCAATTTTGGAAGTATTTCCACACCTACCTCCCAATCTCATAATATCTCCCAATTTTTTGCAGAGAACTCTCGATTATTACATTATGCCTGTCAACTTTCATTTCTCAAATAAACAAAAAAAACAACCCATACATAAATAGATATATCGTATGCAATCCATAGATGCCATATTCTGTTTTATCACTTGTGAATACTGCTACGACGAAATAATTAATATCACACTACAAAGTTTTTTTTCTTTAGTAAATAGAATGTTAAGATTAAACATTATTCACGTAAGTTTCAGATCTGTTAAACCCCTACAACAGTACTATAGTAATAAAAAAAAAATATTTAAAAACAAATTGTCACCAATCAGTTTCAATCCCATGAATGATCACTGTGAATGGTGAGTAATTTTCTCTGCAAACAAAATCGCATCTCCATTTCCACCAAAGAAACTTGGCCAGTAAATGCCTGGCATTCCTCTACCATATATGTAAACTTTAAATACCATGATTAAATTAAAAGAAGGAATAAAACAAAATATACCACAGAGTATATGTTCCCCAAAAGAACCAATTCAGAGCAAATATTTTATTTAGTAAACAGTGTTACATGCCTTAATAGTTAAACCTAAGGACATAAGGTGGGATATAAAATGTGGGAAAAACAGTTGCCACATGTATGGTAACTTGTGGCTGCAGATTTGAACTGTCAAAATGAAGTCCTTGGCACTGTAAGTTACAACAAAATATGGCAACATTTATTTGCCAATCAGCTGCTAGTGCTTATATACACACAATGTAGCACATGGTTTCTTTGAAAGTATATCCAAAGGGCAGTCCTTTTCACAAGATAAATGCAATGATAAGGATTAATTGTTAATTAGTCACACTGGCCTTATGCTTGTGTACTTCAGTTTAACCTTTAGCTATTATGCAGTTTAGCCACAGCCGACCAGAATATGAAAATGGGGATTTGTCCTGAGGGAAAATAAGATGTCTCACAGGGAGAAATGGCATGTCCCATGGGCGCTCGCACATTGGGGAAAGGGATGGGGGCAATAGTCGCTTCTCCCAATTTCACCTTTAAACATGTTTTGGCCTACATCCAAAAAATTTCATGGCTGACCACTATGTGTCCCCCCCCAAAAAAAGTTTCTGGGGGCACCTCTGGTGCGTCCTTTGAGAATATCACCCTTATTGGACCTGGAAGATCGTTCAACATTTATTGAAACTGGCACTTAAAAAATGCCGTGTAAAAACCTCCCTATTTTCTGTCCCAATCTCACTATTTCATTTGCTATTCTCCCTACTTGGCTTTCAAAAACCTGACAGGTATGCCGGACTCCAATTTCCACAAGCCCAAAATTTCCTCTTTTTTAATATTGTCACACAACGTTGCAATAGCCACAAATCAAATATAAATTTAATAAAAATGAATTACACTTGAACACTATTCCCATAACTGAAATGTTCATGCTTTGCATTATATATATGCAGTAAAATCCAACTTCAAAGAAATGCTGCTGCTGTTCACAAACTTGTCAAAAATATAATAGATAGTGGCTTAAACATTCTCATTCAAGGCAATAATATGTAATAACTTTTGTTCTTGTACATGCATCTATCATCTCTTTGATTCACCTATAATGAGTTGTTCCACTTCCTGATCCTACCTATGCAAATTGGCACAATGGGTTCACCCACATCTCACTAGCTACTGTTAATGTGAAACTTGGATTTTATATCTGACCTTTTTTTCCTTTAATTGCTGCTATTTAAACTGCCCAAGGGATAGTTTTATATTGGTTCCAACCATTACAGATTACCGTTTATACATGCTACATGAAACAGGCATAGACTAAAATTTATTTATTTTTTTTAAGATTACTGAAAATTGTGTTTTCTCGAAACATGACAATGTCACGGGGTTTGGGAGTACAAAATCGTATTTTTAGCAAAGCTTCTATTTGATTAAAATCAGATCTCAATTTCACGTAGGACAGTGGTAATCTGATTTAGACTGTGCCATGTTATGGCATGTATGTCAACATCTTGAAAGTACATTTAATCATTTCATCAGCATGATCAAAGTTTCATCAGGCAAATTATTTTTTTTTTTACAAGCCCGATGAGCACCTCACTTGGAATACAAGATGGGATGAAACTAAAATCAGAGGGGCCCCAGGCGTTGGGCTATCTGATTTTTTGAGCTTTGTCTGCACAAGAAAATACTAGACTGACCTTGACATTAACTACAAGATGGAAATCACCAACTTAACAGTGTATCATGTGATAGAAAGGATCGATAGATGAAAGAAACCATGTGCATTTATGTAATAGAAGAATGCGGTACATATAAATGTTAAAGGCGCTGATATCTGTTATTTGGCATGATCACAGAGTATAAAATTTGCAGAACAAAAAGCATTACAAGGTAAACATGACCTAAATCTCTTTCAATTTATTGGCTTGTCTGCAGGCTTGAGCGTGCCCAAGTTGACTTTGAATTTGTTCCAGGTGTTGGGTTAGTGGATCTGTAATGTCCTATACATAGCATGCAAAAAAACTATTTGATCATGAGCAAAGTGCAAAAACTTAACCTAGGCCAGTAAAATGTGAAATATAGAGCACAGTGACTGTTTTCGTTCAGGTGTCGTATTCATAAAGATGTACACAAACATCTAGTTTATTCACTGAAGCATGAACAGTTAAAACATAAAAATTGAACCCAAGTTAGTGAAACATGAAATATAGGTCATTGGCTTACTTTTGTTGTGAGGGTGTAATACTCATCAAGATGTATTCGCACACTAATTTTCATGATTCCAGGTTTAACAGGTATAACAAAGTATGTATAAAGGATGAAGAAAAACTGCACTTGTCAGCAAAAATGAAATAACTTGTGGTCGTCAGCTAAATGCAATGACTTACCCATAGCTTGTAAAATATGAAATATACCGGTAGGTCACGGTGTCTGTCTTTTGTTTTAAGGGTGTGTGACTTAAAGAGGTGCATATAATCATCAAGTTGGATGATTCTAGAATGAAATGTGCCTGAGAAATAAAGTTCAAACACAAAATTAAAGTAAGTGAAGCATGAAATATGGGTTACAATGATCTACATTTGTGATGAAGTTTAGTACTTATCAAGATGCAACTCATCACCGACATTTCATTTTTCCAATGATTATAGGTATAACAGCATGCAGACAGGGAGCAAAAAATCCTATCTGGTCATGTGGTAAACGTAAAAACTTGACATAGGCCAGTAAAATGTGAAATGCACGTCAGTGATATTTTTTCCAACTTAAAGGGTTTGTTACTAACAGATATGCATACAGATATCTTGTTGGATGATTCTACAATGAACAGTGCTTGAGAATTAAACTTCAAATCCACCATTTTAATTCAAGAATGAAATAGGGCCACCGTGATCTAATTTTGTGATGAGGGTGCAGTACTCATCATGATGCATCCCTTACCAAGATTAATGAATCTAGGAATAACCTTACATATATACCAGGTGCAAAACACCTATTTATTCATAAGATAAATGCAAAAATGTAACCAAAGCCAGTAAAATGTGACATTTAGGTCATAAAATAACCTTTCTTTTGTAGTAAGGGTTTGTTGCTAAAAGAGATGCACACAACAATCATCCTGCCGGATGATTTTAGCATAAACAAACTTAAAATAAAAAATTGAACCCAAAGCAGAGAATCCTGAGAAATAGGTCACAGTGACATACTTTTTTGTGATGAGGGTGTAGTACTCCTCAAGATGCATCTCTCACGAAGTATTATGATTTTAGGCAATATGGAATGTACACAGTTTGCAAAAAAAACCTGTGCGCTTTAGTAATTTTCATTTATTTCCTATATGTATGATATTTTATCAGATGTATTGATACACTGTCTCATTTCCAATGTACAGTATTTCAATGAATCAGAAATAATTGACTTCAAGCAATACAGGCACTGGCAGAAAGAAAAACCAACACTGATGTGCTCATTTTATCAGTATTCCTCTAATGATATTGCATTCCATATATGAAGTGAATGAGGTAATCAGGCACTGAGCTACAAGTGCTGGACAAACTTTAACCAAAATGTGTCCCTGGTGTAATTCTTGACCAACTAACCCCCACCCCTGGGGCAGAAGTGGTACTAAGCTGAGGAGTATGTGATATTATCAACTACGCATGAGGTGAATCAGGTTAGAACTTACAGAGTTACATGTGCTAAAAAAAAACTGTAATCTAATTGATCCAGAGGCTTGCCCACATGCCCACAAAAGGAAACCCATACACAAGATGCAATCATTTTGGGGGCATAAAAATACCAACCAGTTCAATTTTTTAGTGCATCAGAAAAGGGCTACACTGTTGAATTTTCTGTTCCCAAACTGGCTTCTGAGGAGCTCCTATTCAGCTTTAGTCATTGCCCTCTATTAACAAGTAATTGGTTTCACAATTCAGTTCATTCTCTGAACTCGTTAATTACAAATTAATGAAGTCTGATTTATAATGCATTTCATGCATGTTTCCCAAGTCCCTGATACAGCAATCAGCTGCCTGGACATGCATATTTCAACCACTTTGGGTCCCAGGACACAGCATATTTTGATAGAGTTTCTTTTTTCAAGTATCTAATAAAATATATTCTAGACACATTTTCAAGTAATGAGTCAATTACCCCCAGTTACACACGCTGATGTCAACACAGGTGTCTAATAAGCCATGAATCACATTATGTAATTCCTCAGCAGTGCATCACCTAACGGCATGACCCCACCACCACCCCCACACACACACATAGAATATTTGTGTCATCTAAGGCACTTGATCAGAGACATCTCACTTCTGTGTGCATGGGTTTGAGTCTTATCTTGGCCAATGTGGGTATGTGAGAAAGCTTGCCACTACCTTGCCATGAGACTCAGGTTCTTCCCAGGTTCATTCTCCACCAAATATACTGGCTACCATGTATAATCTATCATGTGATGAAAACAGCATTCAGCACAAAAACCAAACAAAAAATACTTAATAGCATTGCAGGGGAAATATGAAGGGCTTTTGGAAGGTATGTAGCTTAATATAGATCAAATAAACAATCTACTGCTATCTTTATTTAAGTCTTTGTTTTTGCCAATATCTTTTCTTAAAATCTTTGTTGTCTATTTGGTTCAGTGAGTTGTAAATCTGCCTTTTATTTAAAAATGTCCAATGAGGTTTTTTCAAAAAAAAAAGAACTTAAGTTGTTGGCATTATGCATGAGCAAACCAAGTGTTATTAGTCAACCAATCATCATCAATTAATTTCTTTTACACATATTTACTTATTTGTTATTATTTATATGAGGATTACTTTCAATTATCTTGAAAGCATAGTTAGTTGTCTTGAGCCACCTTTGCAATCTTTTTTTAGAAACTGCCCAGTAATTAGCTTGTATAAGATGTGAGAGTAACCTCAGATGTGACTTCAGAATGTGGCTGATAAGGCAGATGATAAAGGTAAAGAAAAGAAAATGTCAGTCAGATTGGGTATAAATATTCCCTTGGAAAAGAAATAAAGAAAAAATGTTTGAAATATAAGTGCTTTTTGTTCCTGTAGTGTGGAAAGATGGGGTCTTTCAATAATGGAAGTTCTAATTTGCAGTTTTCTGAATTTATATGACATGAGATAAACCTGGATCATGCGAAGATGAAGGTAATATTAGTGATTATGCTTGAAACAAAAGTTTTGCAAAAGAAAATGGTTTTGTTCACAAATATCACAAATATGTATCAGTTTCTCTGATCTCCTCTCTGCCTCTCCAGTGCAGAAACAGAATATCGCTTTATCTCTGTGCAATGCAACACAGAAAAACCTATACTCTTTCACATTTTTATTGTACAGTAAAGCTTCATAATTCAAGTGTCTGAGTTTGACACCCACTCAGGCCAGCCAGGTCAGCTTCCTTGGTGTGTCCTTGAGAATGGCACATAGCTACCATTTCCTTGACATGATATATCCAAAATTGTATTAAAAGTGTTGCTAAAATGTCACTTCCTATGAAATTATTTTATACCCAAAAATCGGTTCAATTGTTGCATTGCATTAAGTAGAGATCAGAACATGATGAATTCTTACAATGGAGTTGGGACAGTGACTCCCACGATTCTCCTTGTTACTCCCCAGTTTTGGAACCAGTAGTCCTTGACTCCCAATTTTACACATCAACAGAAATTAATTTTTCTCTGTTAAAAAACATGTATTCCCTAAAACAATCAATACAACCCAAAAATAAGTTACATTTGACTAACAGAGATCAGCAACTTCATTGACTATCTGCTAAAACTGTAAAAGTCCCCAAGTTTTCAACTGCCAAATATACTTTTTGTATTTAAATGAATTGCCACCTTAAGATTTGTATCCACCATAGGCAATTTTGATTTCTAGTACCAAGAGTTAAATTTAATCATATTATTATTGTAACACATTCAATAATCTTATCAACTTTTCATTTCAAATTGTTCTCAAGATATTTTGTTCACACACACACACACACACAAGCACTCACAGACAGTTAAACCTGAAGGTTTTCCACTCATGCATGCATGCATGCATGCATGTATGTAAGTATGTATGTATGTACATATGTATGTTATGTTATATATGTATGTATGGATGGATGGGCAGATGGATGGATGCATGTATGTAAGGTTAGATGCTACTGAATACAGTAAATGATAAATGCGGTGTCTTGGCTTTACAACACTCCACTGAGGTGACAATAGAATGGGTCTGAACTCACTGTCTGGGTATTTCTCAATGGCACCCTCCATATGAGTGATGGCCAAGCTCAAGTTGCCCATTTTCTCATAGAAGCTGCTGAGAGCAGCGTAGACATCAGGTCGTCTCTCTCCATCCTGAATTTTACATCTCAAGCGACGGATTTCTGACTGAATGTACTCTATACCTGGATCAGATCTGACGGCAAAATATAGCAAACATCATGGAAGTAATGTTAATTTTATGTAAATGAACATTAATTTTGACTGCAGATAAAATTAAATATGCAGAATTCAAATGAAATCATACCTCAGCGGTTTTAAGTTTTTTTCATAGAAAATGCAATTATGTTCTAGTTAAAAATGTAATGATACTGTAGCATATATTCTGCTCAGAAATTAATGCCTTAGTCTTTCAACATCCTAATTACATTTACCAATATGAGTATTTAGACAAGGTCTATTATAGAACTGCCAGTGGGGGGGGGCCAACATGAAAAATGGGGTAAATTTAATTTTAAGAGGATTCAGACTTGAAAATATGACACATCATTTTTGAACATTTATCTGACATGTTAGAATGATTTTTTTTTACAAATTAGTATAAATCATGCAATCACACATTCTAGAACAGACCCTGCTTAGAATTTAGATTGAGACTTGTGTTTAAAAGAACAAAAGGTATTCATTTTGCAATGAAAATCTATGATGAGTGCCAAAATGTCCCTTATTTACTCAGAGAGTATTTCCAAAGCTCTCTTCACAGCATTGTATACCTTGAGATAAAGCTGATCAGTGTATTTGGATTAACACTATCTGGCAGTTCATGTTCATCAGAGAGAAGTGTTTTCCCTGTAGTTCTCCACCATCTAGACAGGGAAACATTAGCCACAGGCTCTTCCTCAAGCTCTTCTCCACTTCTCTGACTTAAATTAAGCTGAAAGTAAAGTATGTGACGCACAAAGATAATTATTTGCGTATTTTTTAATCTAGTGAAACTAACAGGTTCTCAACAACCATATGTACCTAAATAAAACAAATAAATCACACACAAGGAAATATGAAATTTGTAGCTAGAATGTAGTATATACTCCCTTTCATGACCACAATTCAGAAAGATAAGGCCATTTTATAAATAGGGTTTTCCATTGTATCAATTCTGTCAATATTTCAAGCATAAACAAGCAAATTCCAGGAACTGCTGCCACCTGACATTTGTTGCCCTTACCAGTATCAAGCTGCCTATGAAATTTGTCTGAAACTCAATCATAATTAATAAAGTTATTGTGCAAAACCAAAACAAGGGTGGGTGTTTGATGATCAAGGGCCATGGCTCTGCTATATGATGACTCTGAACACTGACAATCAAAATCAGCTCAGGTCTGATCAATTTTAAGTTGGCTGAACTCTACTAATAATTAAATTTTTTATTTGCGTAAACAACTGTGGGTGAGTCTGACAAGCAAGGGCTATAACTATGCCACACAAAGACTCAGAACACTGACAATCAAATACAGCCAATGTTTCATCAGTATTTAGCTGCATATCAAATCTGGTTGAAATCCAATAATATTTACAGAGTTATTCTGAGGAAACAAATGCAGGATAGACATATGGTCAGGCATAATTTAATATGATCCTTTTTCTACAAAAAGAGATGAAAAACAAATGAGATACCAGAAAAATCACATTCATATTTCTAATTTGATGGTAGATTCCAGCTGTAGCTAGCTAACAGTCAAAAACACAAACACATAGTCCTTGTAAATTCCTATGCTAGAAAAATATGTCCAAACAAGTTGCAACTGTGTCATGGTGCAATCCCTTTACCTATACATTACCTAATCTGTATTACCTTTTTAGGTGGATCAGCCTTCTTATTTGCACATGACTTGACTCTTCTCCATAGGAAGGATCCCACTCCTGACAGCTGTGACAGTGACTGTATATCATTTTCATGACTTCCGGTACCATTAATTGGCCACTCATTAATATACTCTATGTTAGTGTTATCATTTGCCATGGCCAGACTAAAAATAGAATTCAAATCAGATCATACATCAATGCCATGCCTATCTGCACAAAGTGTTACTTTCTCACAAGTTCCCAATTTATTACCTTTTCATGTAACCATATTTTGTCTTTCAAGTATTTAAGTTTTGATCAGTATTACTAGCACTGAAAAATCTAGCTGGAATAAAGTTTTGTACAATGACTCATTTGAAGTCCCTACAGGAAACATGATAAACTGATACAGTACCAGATCATAATGGAGTAGCCACTTACTACGACATCATAGGAACATTAACATCACTATTTTCAAACATTAAACCTACGAAAATATTGAAGAAAATGGTATATTTCACATCTACCAGACTCATGGTAATTAAATCACTGACTCTTATTGCATATATAAGTTTCTGCCTAACACCCTGGTGGCTTGTATGCTATATTTTTGTTTTAAAACAAAAAGCATAAGGATATTAAAAATGCACAAAACTATTCATGTCATTCATTGATTTATAATTTTTAACTCAATTACCACCATGTGGTCCCCAACATTATCAACTTCTTCAAGTTTCAATGTAAATTAAGAGCATTCTGTTACTTTCTGGTTGCTGTAAGAGACCATTTTCAATGAAAGGGAAGATGCAAGGCCTGCACGTATACAGACCACTCGGGTGGCCTAAGTGGTTAGAGCATCAGCCTCAGATGCAGGAGGTTGTGGGTTTGAATCCCTGCCAAGTCATACCAAAGATTTATAACAATGGTACTATCAGCTGCCTCACTTGGCACTCTGCATTAAGAGGTTAGTGTTAGGACTGGTCGGCCTGGTGTCAAGATCATGTGATGAGTGGGACATAATGCTACATGTCTGCAGCATGATGCCCCAGTGCTAGACAACACTATAAGCTGCCACACTGCAGACATTTTAGTGATATGACTCGAAAAGTGTTAAAGCCACATTAAAAATCCAAATTGCACACACACATACACACACTTCTAAATAGAAGGTAAACATTTTTATGTCTGCATCCAATGTATGCAACATTAAATTCTAATAATTTCCCCCCCCACAATTTAAAGAATGGGGGGATTTGACCTTACATTTCAATGTTATGGAAATTTATGGAAATATCCCGAGTTTAAGGAACACTATGAACTACATCACTCCTGTTGTATTAACAAAACATACATGCCAGAGCAAATTGGGATGCCATAATAGTGTTTAAAGTTCCATTAGATTTGAAATGCAAAGGTGACAATGTTATGGATTGCTTGGTAGCAATCGAGTTAGAAATTATAAATCAATGAATACAATGAGTAAGTTGTGTGCATTTTTTTTATATCATTAATGCTTTTCTTTTTTAAAATTGGTGGGTGTTGGGGTTCAAGCTGCAGGTGGTTGAAGGTAGGCGTAAACTAAAGAATTTGCTTTGGTATTTAGTTTGGTGTGAGACTTTGTCCTACAACATAAGACATCCACCATGGTATTTATGTCGTCTGGGTGTGACAAACGACATAAATAACAGGGTTGATGACTTATACTGTAGGACTAAATTGTGAGATTGATTGCAAGAGATGTCTGTTAATTCTTTAATGTAAGGCATTACGTCTTATTGACACAAACAAGAGGTTCAAAAACAGCACATACTACTAATTTATGCTATCTATAAATATGTTGATGCAGTCACACTTGACTATTAAGCAACAGGTGGTGCGTGGTCAAAGATAAAGTGAAGATGGTAGTGATAGGATAGTCAGAAGAGCAATGATAGGAGAGACAGAAATAAGTAAAAGAGTGTCAGTGTACGTTTTCTTCCCTTCATACTCTGACCAATCCGACTAGCATAGCAGCAATGAGATAATGAACCTCAACCAGCACAGCCCTCAGAATCACTAGGTCTAACTTGTACTGTAGTTGACTAGTTCATTAGAATGTGATTTTGGAAAGCTCCTGCTTGTGAGATACCAAGTCAGGAGCTTCTGAAATTATTGATGGTAATTTCTTCCAAGTCCCTATTGTACATGGGAAGAAGCTGAACTTGAAACAATTTGTCAATGCTGACTTTAGCTGGAACTTTTTCCTGTGGTTTGCCCTTGTTTGGCTATATGCTAGAGTCAGGTATTTGGACGCTGGTATGTCCACTAGGTTGTTCGCTGTCATGTACAACATCGTCAGCTGGGCTTAGGTTCGCCTGGATTCGAGTGATCCCCACTGGAGATGGTTCAACACTGCACTGACACTGCTAGTGTCACAATATTTGTTTGTGGTGAATCTGGCAGCTCTCCTCTGAACCATCTCTATCTTATTTATTAGGTCTTCATTATGTGGGTTCCACACAGTTGAGCAGTATCCATGGCCTGGTCGAACCAGAGTGAAATATGCTGCACGTTTTACTGTAGTCTACAGTCAAGATACCGTTGTTGTTGTTGTAGGGTTCAATGCAATTTTTTCAGCACACGATAGGCTATACATGGCGGCCAGTATTAATGGTGAAGGAAGAACCCGGAAAGAACCACCGACCCACGAGAAGCTACTGGCAAGCTTTCTCACATACCCACATTGACCGAATACGAGACTCGAGTCAAGATGCACACGAATACAATCAGCATTATCGAGTAAATCATATTTTTGCACTGGCCGTTTTAAATTACTTCGCTAAGTGATATTTTCTTGTTCTGTGGGCTACATCTTCGCACGCCAAGGTTCCGATATGTTAATCGTCCCTACATGTATATAGGGTTAACATATCGGAACCTTGGATAGCGCAGATTAGGGGACTAGTCTACAGTACAACCTGTTTGATCTATCAGTGACCTGTGACGACATATAACAAAAAAGTGCTACTTTATCTGCTAGCATGAAACTACTGGTGTATCATACGTGTATCAATAACATGTTTTAATGACAATGTTTACAAAATAAAATTACATACATCACTTCAATGAACCTAGGCTAATGATTGTGCTAACAATATTCCGGAAACCCAAATGCCTAGTCTGGTTCCCTGCTTAGTATGCTCCCTTCGTTGAACTCCGCTATGCTAAGCAGGTAACCAGACTACCCAAATGCCCGTTATGGTAAGGGAAAGAAAAGGATGCTTACGACACGAAAGTTAAACTCTCTCTCTCTCTCTCTCTCTCTCTCTCTCTGTATATATATATATATATATATATATATATATATATATATATATATATATATATATATATATATATATACGTATACCAAATTACTCTAATAATAGTAAATATATACAGCAGAGGTTTGGGATCAGAATAATATAAACCAACAAAATAGTACAGATATGACAACACTAAAACAAAATTTCCAGCATTTCATACGCACTACCGCAACATACCACCCGGTTTGGGTAGGGTTACGACAACACACACACACACACACACTTGAATGTTCGCAACCGCATATAAATAATGAAGTAACAGTGATTGAAAATTTTGTCACACGTTATGAATAACGAAATAAAGATAAATTGTATTGAATCAAACGGCTTTTAGAGTGGTGGTAGAAATATCTCACGAGTTTAGCACGAAACGACAATGTCAGTCTCGAGACTCTTGAGAGAATAAAAAGTTGTTCACAAGTTTGGACAGGATAAAACGCGTGTCAAAGTTAGCTGTGTCAAGTAATAACATTCACGTTCAAGAGAATAATGGTTTTAACGTGTTGATGTAAAGTACCATAATACTCCGATAGTCCAGAAAAGATGCACATTTACGGATTTTATTTAATGATGATAACATTGGGATAAGTAGTATCAGCCAGTACAAAGAAGAAATAAATTATGTCGATATTTACACAGATTTGTATACGGCTATATTTAAAGTACAGATTAAATATCTCATAAACTTGAAAAAGCCATTCTGCAATAATTCGACCAACACATAATATAAATTATGAAAAATAATTTCAATTGAAAACATAAATTCTAACTCTGTATGTGAATGATGTTATGTATATTTAATTTGTATTGTTTGTTAGTTAGATTTTTAAGTTTGTTTATTTTCATTATATGATATGGATAATATAACATTGTATTTGGACTTGACCTTGTCCAGAATCAAGTTTATTCTCTACCTGACCCGAATCATTGATGTTGGTTTCGTAAACAACATGCTTATTTCAATCTGAGTCTAGAACTTTGAAAATTCCAAATGAATTGCCAGCGGGTCTACCTGTTGTTCACTACATTTTATATTATAAGTTTAGTAATAGACTTCTAATTATAATTAAGATTTTATTTTGTAAACATTATGAACCTTCCAAAAGGAAATCTTCATTTGGTAATAGCTGTTTGAAAAAAAAATGCTGATAGTTCCTGAGGTCAGGTTGAGGACGATATAATCTTGTTTTTCTAGAAATTAATTATTCGTGCTGTAAGATCTTAGCAAAAATTAGTTGTATTATTGTTGTATCCAGAAATTCATTTGGACTGGAATTTATTTATTCAAATTGTTTAATTAAGTGATTCTTCACTGGAAATACAAAGTGCTCTTCAAAAATAACGTTCTTGGAATAGAGACTTGAATTTATAGGGAAATTTCAAATAAGGATTTAATTCTTGGATTGTATTATTGTGATCCAGTACAAGACTCTAGATACATCACCACGACACGGGCCACCACAGGCACAACAACACTTTCAGCTCTGGGTTTAATTTAGGTTTCTACTAATGTTTATTCAGAACAGTAATCATTAGGGTTTGTGTCTTTAATTCTAGGATTCTTTGGGATTTAATTCACAATACCGTAAGTTCCTTTTATTTTACATGTTCACTTTGTATTCTAGGGAAATAATTTAATTGTTGAATTTTACAAAGCTTGCTTTTTCATACACTTTTTTATTACTTATTTTAAGACCGTAGAGTCGTAACAATGTGATCTTGCGGAGACAGCAATATTAACCGCCAAATCCGACAAAAATTTAACACCACTCTTGCGCTTTAAAGTATTTGCTTATCCTTCCCCTTTGTTTATACTCCGCTACAGATTTTAATAATGACAAGCATCAAAGATAAAAAAAAAAAAAAAAAAGACAAAACTTAGTCATTTCATGTATCAATTATAATTTCCAACCAGATCTTCCACATGGGTCTCTAACAGTGTTATCTTGTTCACGGTTCAACCCAAGCGGTAGTTTCTTTACTAACACTGTCGCCATATATGCACTGGCGAGTCTATATTTTCAGGCAACACATGTGATGTAGTTTGCCATATTCAATAAGCTCTACAAAAAATTCAGCAAACTACGTAACTTTGGGAGTTACATTTACACCTTTTATTTTTTCTCATTAAAAAAAAAAGAGATATGAAAACTAGACATTGCAAGTACTGGATGCAGACGACACAGTTTTTACTGAAAATGGACTGTTATTGAAGCCGGACAAGGACAGTTAGCAGTCTCTCTGGTTGTTTATATTGACAGCTTATATTTCATTTAAAACACGAACAAGATGACAATGTTAGGTGCCACCTGGCATCAGTCAGGTTAGAAATATAAATTGATGAATGAAATGACTACGTTTTGTGCCTGTAGTATATCCTTGATCTTTTGTTCTTAAATTTGGTAAAGGGTACAAACAAACGGGAGGGTAAGAGAATACTAGAAAGAAATGTTGCAACTTCCCTACAAATACAAAATACCAGTTTTAGACAGTCCTTCTGTTGGCTTGCTGATAACGCCTAATAATAATTTATCATACATAAAATATTTTCTGGATATCTAACTTTTGTTTTAAATGGCTGAGAAAAAATAATAAATAAATAAATAAACAAATAAATAAATAAGCCATACGGAAGGGTCTGTGTTAGACAAGTGAATGACAAATGGAAAACAAACATTGCTGCCATGCAAACACGTAAAATTTACTACGATAGATATAAGCAGATTTTCAGAGCGATAAATATTTTCTTCAAATCTACATGCTTTCTAAAAGTGAAAACAAATAAGGATTATAATACATACGATGCTCTTAGGATAAAAGAGCGAAAAACTCAAAAGATGCAGGTTGACGAAGGAAATTAAATTTTAACGGGAATATTAAGAATTGCCTGAATAAAGAAACTTTTCAAATACTATTCAACTTGCTCCGACAAGAAAGCATATGTAGTTGAAAGTTTTAACAGAACGCTAAAGAATGTGAAAGCATTGTACACCAAAGTGATACCAGAAAATGGATTAATGTTGTTCCAATTTAACTGATAGTTACAATAACACTTATCACTGATCAATAGACAGTTGGACAAAGGATATAATCAAACAGATTAAATGTATGGAATAATCTATTTGGTTACTTGACAACTGATATATTTCGAATAAATAAATTTAAAACCGCTGAAACAGACAGAATTTCAAAATACAAAACAATATTTGCTCAAGAATCCATTCTTAACTTCACCGCCGAGAAAACAGTATATGTCAAGCAAGTAATTTTGGGTCATCCAGTTGTTTAAAATGTGGAAGATTAGAATGGAGAGGATATATAAGAGTTATCTTTATAAGATAAGGTGGCGCTCTACAGTCTTGTATTTTGCATTACAATTTTAAAGAAAAAGAATTCCCTCTGGTTTCCTAACTAGTTATATTGGCTATTTAAAAAAAAACCCTTGTATATCTTAGGTATTGTTCAAAGAACCTTTAATTCCCTTATTTTGGTGGATGATTGATGGATGTAATATAGGTTATAGAGTATACAGCTTGGCCTTACTCCAGATGTGCATCTTTCAAAAAAGTGCTAGCTCCACTTGGTCATTTTCATTTCCTGAACTTCAGAGGTAAATTATAAAAAAAAAGAGCTAATAACTTTTTTTAACATTTCATATATTTGGTAATTCATTCATTGCACTTTCAGAAGCTGGTATTGTCTAGTATGGCAAAATTCATTTTCCCAATTTTAATAGCTGCTAAGGATAGTGTACTTTAAGACAAATTCAGGCTGATTTTTGGAGCACAAGGGAGCAGTCATTTTAGTTAGCAGTGTGCTAAGATCATTTAAAATTTCCAAAAGTACAATATCCTAAGAAATGTCAGCCACATTACATCAAAGTAGCATAGAGGTATGCCAACATTCTCTCCACTGTGCATATTTTAAATGCAAACAACTTCACCTTATATACGTCACTCTCTCAAAAGTACATAATACCTGGTGAGCGCCCCCTAAGCAAGAGATCATATTCTAAAGAGAACAAATGTTAAAGACCAAATGAATGAACAGTAAAAAGTATGTACTCGGGAAATGGAACTGGTATTATGAATCGTTTAAAAATTGGGAGCCAGATATATCATTGAAGAAATAAATAAATCATTACTCTGAGACGAATGAAAAAGATTGCATAAACAGCATGCAAACTGTGTTTTAGAAAGATACTGAGTTTCTGTACATGTTACAGATGAAGGAGAAAAAACAGTGCAAAATGTAGTTCACGCATACACGACATGCGAATTTGTATTGCTAACAAAACCAGAGGCAAAAAGGAAGTACGTCCAAAATATTACCAGTATATAGCAAAATGATACACGTGACCAACGTATTACCACAATGAAAACAAAATCCTAGCCTGGTAATAAGTGATGAGACTTAAGATTGCACATCAAAAATACTCCTCTTAGAACAAAGCTATACAATGCGGATACAGTGTAAGAGACCACAAGTTATTCAAAGATATTTAGAAGATTTGTGTTGTTGATTGTCCTTCGAGTCCGAAGATGATCATGACAACATTAAGTGGTTTGGAGTCTGTGACTACGTGAGTGGTTGATAAGGCCAAGCTGTGTCTCACACTGGACAGGAGATGCCACTAGGATTCGGTTGATCAAAGAAAACGTGCTGCAGTTCTGAAATTTATGCTACACGAGCTTCTGAACTGCATCAGCAATTCGCTTCCGTTCAAAGTTTGCAGCTCCAGTCTGGATGAGACTGCGCGAGGTGAAACAACCATGAGTGAGATTTTCCAGAGATACAGGGTCAATGTTGAAGGGCTTCAAGGATAACTTGGGGGAATATTTGAAGCGTTTCCAACGTAACAGCATGACAAAAAATAAATTGTTAATGAAAAAAAAACACGAAGCAAAACAATGTAAGTTAAATTACGTAGAAAAGAAGCATTATGATCATCACAGTGCTACTGTTAAATCAGCTAAAGCGGTTCTTTTCTTAGGGGATTATATTCAGATGTGACGTCATAATCCCGACGTGTGTACAATGTAAAATTTAAAACCTAAGAGAACACTATTGATCATGAAACAAACAAAATCATTTAGACCGATGATAATAGATAAAGAGTTGCTATTGTATTTTTGTAGTAGTAACGGTGGGCAGTTATGAACCTCTTATCCTGATGAATGTTTTGATCAATAATAATAAATAACAGACCAATTAATGCAGAAACAAGTAAAATAATATCAAAGAAATAATCTGTGCTGTACTCTTACAGTCAACTTACAAACTTGCCAGTAATTCCAAGGAATGATGTTGCTGCTTTTTTGGTTAACTCAGACCAATACTTTCCCATATTTGTTATACACTTCCAAATCTAGTCAAATAGTTAATCCGCCTATAGGATTGCAACAGCTGATATTGACGTACCTATTGTAGCGGCTAACCTTTGTTCCAGTTATGATTGATATTGAGTTAACTTTCTAAATTTCTTTGCAAATACTAGGATGGTGTAACCGTTTTGGGTGTCCTAAGAAGAAATAACAAAACCGTGATCTAACAAGGGCATGAGTTCTGGGAAAAGGCCAATTTAATGACCTAGTTCATTATCGGTCGGTGTCAAAACAACTGATCTGATAAGAGATGATTTCAAAATACCAAAACTATTCTTTGAAAGCCTCATATTGCATTCTCGGTATTACTTGTTAGAATCCTATATAACAGAATTAATACTTAGAGTTAGGCATTCTTATTACAGGTCATGGAAGTTATATTGAAATTAATTCATTTATTTAATATAATCATTTGTTTTAAATAAAGTGCTCTAACATTAATTTTAAGACTATTTTGATATACAATAGCTGTAAAACATTCAAAGAATTTGGATTTATAGCTGTATTGGAATTACTGTGAATTCATTTAAAGACATTTTGAGATTATATCATAGAGATTTCTTCTTTATTGCTGACACATCAGAACAACGTTGCTTTGCTCTTTCTTGCTACTTATTTTAAGACCATAGATTCGCAACACTGAACAAAACACAGTAGAGACTAAAGTCCAACATTGTTTTGTTGGCTTGACTTAGCTTGCGAAGATTTAGGAAGGGGGATGTCCACGTCTATTGCAGGCGCGCTGGTGGCTGACGAGCCCAATACGTGACAGGCACGTCCGTCCACAGAGGCTGCAGGGGAATGTCTGGGTTGTGGTGGAGGCTGCCGGTGGTTCCCGGTTCTTTCTTCGCCATCTTTTTTTTTTTCTCCATGCTGGCCCGTCTGTTTTGTTCAAAAGTGGCAGTGGCCCGGTGCACTGTACGTCGCCAGCTTTCACAGTCAGCAGCTTGTGATGCCCATTGGCTGTGGTCGATGCCACAGTTGGTGAAGGTTTTTCCAAGGAGTCTTTATATCTCTTGCGAGGTGCCTCTCTATCACGGTGTCCAGTGGACTGCTCACCATACAGTGCGATCTTTGGCAGGCGATTATCCTCCATCCTGGAGACGTGCCCTGCCCATCGTAGCTGTATCTTCATGAGCGTGGCCTCAACGCTGGTGATCCCTGCTTGTGAGGACTTCAGTGTTGGTGACGAAGTCACTCCAATTGATGTTGAGGATGGTTTTCCTGACCAATACAGGGTGTGTCCAGCGCCAAGTTCTCTCAGACTTCCTTCCTCTGAAAGGCGGGCTTCGCCAAGTGCAGCAATGTCAACACCAAGGAGTGAGAGTTCGTGTGCGATTAAGGCAGAGCGTCGTTCTGGTCTGTTGTTGTCGGTTGAGTCTAGCATTGTTCTGATGTTCCAACAAGCCAGTTTTAGTCTTTTCCTACGATGTGAGGCAGGTGGGGCATGCCTTGTTTTTTTTTTCTGTTATGTTTCGACCGCGTTGGAAGATGCCCGTTGGCTGCGGCAGGCCAACTGGGGGGGGGAGTAAGGAGACGAGCTTTGGTTAGGCCACTTTTTCTAGGCCCCTCTCCATGCGGAACAAGCAGTGCTGTCCCTAGAAAAGGCTGCTTGGTCACTCAGGCTGCTACTGGGTGATGGTGTCGTCTCCGGATCAACATCAGACGGCCAAAGGTCTGAGTCGCCTGCATGTAGGATTGGGACTGCGGCTTCCAGTGACATCTTTCACCTGCCGTTTTCGCCCTTTTCCCATCGCTGCAGGGCTTGATAGAGTCGTACAGATGTAGGGGTAGACGTAAACAGTAGACAGTTCCTTCATGCCTGAGCAATGGAGCTATAGGTGGAGTGCAGTCTACACAAACTGGTCCCACCCTTTAAACCTGGGGTTCATCTGCTGCCATGGCTCAGCAAGCCAGGACGATGACAGCGAGGTCCACAGACCGTAGGTTTTATATCGGAGTTTCCCTCTCCTAGGCAGATGGCCAACCATGGCTGAAGAGATCTGCCTTCCCTGGTAGGCCACAGCCACAGTCCACTAATACATATGGTGCGCCCTGGTCCCGAACACTTGGCCGTTGATCTGTAGAGACCTTCCGCCCTAGCCGGTGACTTTACTGTAGAAGTTCTTACGCCTAGTGATGCAGTGTTAACATCACCCCCTCAACGTTGTTTGGTCCGCCAGCCGAAGCGGTGTACCGGGGTATGTCGGGAGTGATTCCTTTTTTGGAGGCAGACGTGAGAGATTTGGGAGATGGATGAGGACCATTGCGTCCGTCCACTCAGAGAGTGCAGCTGCCAGACAACATTGGTACTACCTCTATCCAGAGCCCCCTATACCCTAAAAGTTCAACATAACAATGCTGCAAATACACAGGTATCCAGCAATACCTGGATAGTTTACAACCCAATCCCTGAAATGCTATAATCTTTTCATGTAATAAATAGAATGTGCAAATTATTGCCGGAGACACCTATGCTGCGCACAAACACATCTTTTAATTAATGTTGCATAAATATCAGCTTTTACCTACAGACAAATGCCAAGTTAAACAAAATATTTTATTATCTCTGGTTAACTTGATGCAGCCCTTAAACTTGCCCTCACAAGTACATACAAAATTATTTTGAAGACACTTTATAAGATGTCAATAGGTCAACCATCAAATTTTTATGCCGGTTAACTTGAAAATATAATAATTTACATTCGTACTTAGTCAGTTGGAAAATGATTACCTGAGGACAAAATTGATAACACTGTATGAAAATGTAAGGAAAGGCAATTTTTTTTTCTTTCTAGTAAATAACAGAATTTACTTGTAGGCAAATGTCGACTGAATAAACAAACATTATCAACAAAATATATCATGTAACATAAAACTCTGTTCTTCGTGTTGTTACAGAACGATTTTAAGAAAAGCTGTTGACATTTGCAATTGTTCCACCGCCAAGCATGTATATTGAGGAAACTGTAAATGTAACTCTTCCAGTTTCTTTTCGCCAATCCCAAAAGGACTACCTAATAAAACATTAGTTACTTCAAGATAAAATCGACATTTAGTAAATGATCTGCAGAAGTACAACTTTCTCACTAGGTAAATACCATATCTTTGGCATTTTGATAACTTACTGTACCTTTGGTGCAACCATTACCCTGTTTTCTGCACAATAACTGAGTACTTCTGCACCAAGGAACAGTTTAATTTCTATTTTATAAACCAAGTCAAATAAAAATGTCACAATCAAAATCCATGCTGACAACAACGGGTACTACAGATACAACTAAATAGTACAATCTAAAATGGCAGAGCCCATGTAAAGTTTGCCGTGAGCATTGCGTCTGTGTATCTATGATAAACGTTCAGCAGAATATAAAATATCTCTGTCCTACATTTAACTAGCACAGCTGCGAGTGCAAAGGCAAACGTTCTCTCTCTCAACGTCAACAAGGAATAAGCGGCATATACGGTTTTGAAATTTATCCAGATTAACCCTGGCTACAGACTGAAGTCGTATGGGAGTAACAGCAGCCGTACTGTGTGTTGCAGCAATAACTACCAATGTATCTGTTCATTTGGCTTAAAGTCGGTTTTGTGCAACAATACAAATTATTTTTGCAGCAGCTATCAAGGAAAGGTTGATCTGCAACAAAGATGCAAATTATCAACAAGTACAACACCCACAGTGAAATAAAATGCGAAATCAGAAAGAAAATCAGCAAAACATAGAGCTCAAAACGTGGAATACTCCGCAAAAGTATACATAATATAATTTAAATAAAAATAAGAAACTTTTTCGAGGAAGAGGAGAACTTGAATATATATCTGGTAAGCATCGTTTAACAACAGTTTACAATGCAGGGTACAGATTCAACAGCAAAACCTTAACGAAATGAGCTAGTGGATGGCTTTGGTACATCTGCAGGCTATTTAGATGCTCTAATAAAGATGTTTTATATAAGGGAACCACTATTGCTCGATAAATGGAGAGCCATGTTACATTCGACGGTCTCCTTCAGAAAGAAATATATTTTGTAAATCATTCATAATATCAATGGCACTCTGTCCCTTTCATTGCAGATTTTGTTTTTATATTTATGATAAACTAAAAAAACAATGCATTTTATTAAAAAAAAACACAAACGAAAAATTACTGCTTTAATATTGAAATCTTTTTACAGTTTTAAAATTAATGCTTGAAACAAAATTCAATAGTTCTCGTCTCACTGAATAATAATTACACGGTACATATGATAAATTACAATACAATGTTGTTAAGATCCAATAGTCAGATTATATGCAGGTTCCTATTAAATTTTGTAAAGATTGTGAAATTTCGAAACTAAATATTCCATACGTTTTCCTCCATCAGACCGATAACACCTAAATTTCCTCTGATGTAAATTATTTGTGTTTGGTAGAGTCTCTATCTGTGCAAATATATTTTTGACAGAGACTTTGTTTGATACGTGTCAGTAGCCATTACAAGCAGTTCCAAAGGGTACCATTTATATATTGAGTATCATCGTTAAAGATGAGGCAAGGAAAATTATTGACATTTACAGCATGGACTCAAGGAAAGTACATTATGTGACGTGTGTGCCGATTCATGAGAAAAGAACAAATTAGATGCCCGATACTTTTTCATACAAGAATTAAAAATACTGTCTAATGCTATATAAGCCTTGCAGACAGAAAGATGATGATCAGGTGAGACACCTAATGTTTGAACATATTAACAGCAAAGTGAGCAGAAATTACTCATTGAGATGGATACTTTGGAGAGAGACATACAAAATAAATAAATGATAAGAATACAGCATTTTACGACTACGTTTAGAACAGTTTAAGAAAGTTTTCAATCATCAAATACAAAACGGGTAAAAATATTCAAAATGTCATAAATGACTTTAGCACAAAAATGACTTAAATAGCAAGATAACATGTAACGCTAATACGCTGTCAGAGTTCCAAAAAAAAAAGAGAATGATTTAACAGAAATAACGACAAAAGACGTAGGAGGTCAAAAAGAAATGTATCTGCCTGACAGCTATGGAAATAACTTAAGCGTATGTCAATGATTTTAATGAAAATAACAAAACGGATAAAAATTTGACATTAACTGAATTTGATGCAAGTACGTATTTTAATTGTTCTGCAACTTTTTTGTTTTAATTCATAACGATGTTATAAGTTTTTGTGTTTAAGTATCATAGTAATGATTCAACTAATACAGAAATGGAATTTACAGAAAAATTAGCTATATTCTATCATTCTGGAAGTTTGAATGAGGTTCCATGATAAAGGAAAACATTATGTAATCAATTCAAAATTTATTATTTCTATCAATATTTTTTTATTGGCCTAATAGGATAAATAAAACCATGCAGAATAGCTTACGCTAGGGTAATATAAACTATAGATTATTCTGGGTTATTGTTTCACCTTCATCCAAAAAGTAATAGTTATTTTTATTAATGTGTTTATACCATTTATATAACATTGTTGGGATATTTAAGTGAATTATTATTTTAATAATTCTATAATGTACGAACATTTTTGTAAAATTCCCACCTCAAGACAATGCCTCTCCACCTGTGGATATCACAATGGAAAGAAACATTTACCACACAAACTTCCTTTGCAGATCTTTTTTCTATATCACCGTTATCAAAATGTATGCTCCGTTCTTTGCATACTCGAAGACTCGCATCATGCTTTATCATACATCAGGAGCATTATTTTAATTTGTGTTAAAATGACATTTATTTTTTATGTGCATAGACGAAATTCTGTGTGCGGTTTAATAATATGTCAGATCTATTATTTATTTCCGGCATGTCTTTACTCAATAGACTCTAACGAACATTGAAAATTATAGGCGAGATGAAATACTACAATTTCTAGGAGTCAGCAATTTTATCGACGCTGTTTTATTTCAAACGCGGAGATATTTTTTTTATCAGCTTTTTATGCTGATAGCTTTTGGTATTTCGCTGGTACTCAATTATATATATATGCAAAATAATTTAGGCTGATGACGCATCGTCTGTCAGTTTTTGGTTTCCAAAACCATCCTTTATATCACTGAACTATTGGAATCAGTTACTATTACTATAATTTATAGTCTATGTGAAGAATGAATTTCTCGTCCTGGGTGTGCTCTATGTGCATATTGATTTTTCTCTTCCTGCTGTGCACAGTGTATAAATCAGTACTAATTTTATTTTTCAGCTTGAAATACAGTCTATCTAATATCTTTGTGCATTTCGATTAATTTATCGGCTGTCAACGCTTTAATTTTCGAATGATAACAGTATAATCCTTTTATATATTTGTTAGAATTATGGGTTTTGTATGTAAAAAAGTTATTGCCATTAGGTGGGGTGGACTCACCAAATATTTCGTTCCTGACGCGTATATGATCATAGTCATACATTTTAAGAGAGAGACTTCTGGGAGGAATCTAATAATATTAGTAGTATAACTTATTTATGTTTAAATGTAGTTTTAAAACCTGGCTTAAAGGAGTTGATTGAGCTGTGGGTTTTGTTTAAAAAGAAAAGTAAAAATGGTGGTAGTTGTATTTTGGGTTGTCGTGGTATTGGAGGCCTATTCTGGTGAGCTTTATGAAATAAAAAAGGAAAAATGGTGAAGGGTCACGTGCTGGTGAGCTATGGGCTTTGAAAAATTTAAACAGTAATAATCAGCCACCTTAAGGACTGCTTTTTACAACAATTTGGATGCTTCAAACCGGATCAAAGTGTTGACTGAGCAAGGGTTACAATACCTACTCTTGTTTTACAGTAAATAGATAGCGCTAGAATAATAAATTTATTGTATGGAGCCTTGGATAATTTGTTTTGATTAATCGTGGAAATGCCATGTTTTCACAGATCCTATTAAACTAATGCAAGCATCTTTTCAGCTGCTTTATCATCTGCGTAGTTACTTTGTTAAACATCATAAAAAAGAGTTGTTATTCAGAGATGAAAAGAGATCTCGATAGATCCTCCCAAAAAAATAGAAATGCGGTTAGAGTTACTGGCTGATATTTATTATTGATGACGGCTACAAAACTGACAATGTGAAAGGAGAAAGTTAACTTAACAGGACTTAAGTGGCAACATTTTTAAATATATGTATGGGAGATAGTGTACAAGTATGATTCTGTAATCAAAGTTTTCGTTGCAAAATATACGGGTTCTTTTCTTCTTCTTTTTGGGGGTGGTGTTGGTGGTGGGTTAGGGTGGGTATCTTTAACAGCAAGGACACAAAAGCAATCGAAATTTGGTTGAAAATAGTATCATCACTGATAATGTACAAAAATAGATTGTAGACAAGCCAAAACAAGACAAATGTACTTGCTCGTCTATAAGGTAGCACATTTATGTTCTTATCTCCGAAACTCTAGTCGCCATGCGCAGACAAAATATCCTGATTCATTTCGATGATTTATATATCATTGCGCCTCTGTAAGCAATCTTTACAAAATCTGGAATTTTGAGTAGTGTTAGAGTACATATTTAACATTTATTTGCAATTTTACTTTTGAGTTTGTCTGTGGTGAACGAATGAAGTTTTGACCCTTATCCACAAGAATCTTTGGCAGGAACATTATTCAACTCATCTATAAAATGTCCAGGAGCAATTATTTGCCGAAAGCCAAATATGTTATCGTGTGGGGAAAATGCACAGATGCGACAGTCTCAAAGAACCGTTGCCATGGATTGCATTGAGAGCACATCAGTTACTACAATGAGTTATTCACATTCCTCATCGATCGAAGCGTACTTTTATTACTGAAAGCATAAAGTACCTTTGAAACAGTTGTCAAGAATTGATACTCAGTTAAGAAACACATTATCTTAGAAACAGGTGGAAGTGACAGATTATTCGTTAGCTTCTACTATGGGGTCCTAATTTAACCGCAGAAAAAATTATAAAAGCCAAACAAACAAACAACAATAACAACAACAACAACAAATTCAAAAGAAAGAAAAGATGAAGAAAATTATAAGTGTGACGGTGAGTCACACACAAAATCCTCTTCTTCCAAAAATAAAACATAAGAATATCACCACTACACCCTTACAAAAGATAGGTATAGCAGTTTTAACGCGCACATAATCACGGAAACCCCGAACTGCAGGCACCAAATAGATATCTGCCATCGTTTCCCCCTTAGTGATGATACCAGCTGGATCTGTTTAAAATAAATGTTACCAAATCTGATGAAGAAACGGGGACACATATCTAAAGGGAATTCTAATCCTCCATCTTCGTCTTCTTCTACTTTGGTTGTTGCTGCTTTGGCCAAAAAGGTTGAACCCCTTATCGGAATAGTTAATCCCTACATCATCCATTGACTGAGTCAAAATATTGATGTCAACGTCCTTGGATCAAAATAAAATAAGCATCATCATCGTCTTTTCCTCTTGCTCATCATACACGTAAAGCAATGGGTTCCAAAATACCACACAAAGAAAAGAGCTGAACCTTAGTATGGTCACATTTTTGCCAGGCATTTACTACAATCCTACTTAAGTGAATGGCTAAAGAAGAATGAAAAAATTGTACCGTACATTCAAAACGAAACTCAAAAGTATACATCTGCAAGATGTAAAGTAATGGTTTCTTTAGCCCATTCGACGCAAATTTCCAAGAAGTCAAACGGAAGTAGAAGAGACCGATCATCAGTGGCAAGCCGATTTATCAGATGTTTCTCGCTTGGCTTCGTGCTATCGAGATTACACATATTTATTTTTCATGATTGATGTGTTTTCAAAACTATTCGGCCCGGGCGGCTCCTTTGGCTACCGAAAACAAGTACAGACTTAGCGCGAGGTTTAAAATTTTTCTTGAAACAAAGTGGTCTTCCAACAATGTTATACTGACAAAGGCACCAAATTTCTTAACCAACCCTTTCAAAAAAATTATTGTGAAAACAACACATTCATTTTTTTTTCACCATTGAAAAATTTGAATCTAAAGCGAGTGCCGTTGAACGTTTTCAATGAACCTTGAAATAATGTGTACAGAGAAATATTTTACAAATTAACATCCTCTCCAATGCATTGACGTGTTACCACGTCTAGTAAAATACTTACAATGAATCACAATATTGCAGTCTCGAGAGGAAATTACTCATCAAAACGAATTGGCGGTGTATGATATATTGCTTGGAACGTCTGAGAGATACTCCAAGAAGAAAAAACATTCAACACGGGAGATTTGGGTTCGCATCAGTAAAACAAAATGCATTCTTATCAAAGGTTATTTACCGAAATGGACGACATAATTTTTTTCATGCGTTACGAGTCTAAGCTCTTGAAAAAAGTAACAGAAAAGTGTGAAAAGCAACAAACTTTGTAAAATTAAAAAATTAATACATTTCTCTGAATACAAAGTGAAAACGAAACAAGAAAAACTTACGGCATTGGTATTGCGAATTAAATCCCAAAATAATCATAGAATTACAGACACAAGTTCTAATAGTAAAAGTTCTGAATAAACTTTAGTGGACTTCCAAATTGAAGGTGTTGACGTGCCCGTGGCGGCCTGTATGGTGTTGTTGTACCATCAGTCTCTTGTTGAAACACAGTAATATAATTCCATGTTTGAATTCACTATAAATCCCAGTTAATGCCTCAGTCCAAGAATATCATTTTTTTTATGCGCACTCTGTATTTCTAGAGAAAAATCACTTGAATAATTTGAAGAAATAAATTCCAGCGCAAATGAACTAATAGACACAACAAGAATACAAACTGATTCTGCTAGATCTTAAAGCACAAATAAATTTTCGAGCGACAAGATTATATAGTCCTCTACCTGACCTCAGGTTACAATTAGCATTTTCTAAACAAATATACTATTTCCTAGTGGGAAATAACCTTCTAGAAACTTCTTAATGTTTACAAAATAAAATGTTAGTTATAATTAGGAAGTCTGTTACTAACATTATAATATATAACCTGGACTATGTCATGTACACCAGGGAATTCCAATAGCCTTTACCCAGACCCAAATAAACATGTTTACTTGTATTAATAATGATCCTAATATTACATTGTAAGGTGCATGGTTGTGACGTTCGTCTATACTGTATATGCTATACCGCTTTAACTACTGCAACTATAATAAAGGGTACAAAATATGAACAGAAGTGACTTAACCATATACATATTAGATTAACATTAAAAAAACAATACGTAATGTAGATATTATTATTATTATTATTATTATTATTATTATTATTATTGTTATTATTAATACAAATCATTCCTAAGTATAAATGTGAATGTCTGATAAACATATCAATTATTATTATGAAATAATTTCTCTTTTTGAAAATCTGATTTAATTTACTGATTTTAAAATATTATAAAAATATCGGATATTATTTTTACAATATTATTTCTGTTTTTATTTGTGTTCATCTGGTCAAAAACATTTTCACATGAATATTTTAAGTATTACTTTATTTTGCATTTATGTGATTCTTTCTGTCAATAATAATAATAATAATAATAATAATACTTGCTCATTTAAATGTAGTCAAAGCACTGACATTTTAAATGATAATTAATTATGAATTTTAGCAAAATACTATAAAGTAATTTTTTTTAATCAGACTGCATAATTTTTGACTTTGTAGCATATAATAAAAATGGTAAAGTCGCTGGTTATATTTGTATGACTCCGAGAATTTTGTCACTTGATATCTTGCATGTTTTATTCAGTACAGATGTACCGACTTGGATTTTACCAAGCGGGTGTCTGAGTGATTACCATGTACCTTCCGATGTACCTCGGCTGCTCCATCTACTGAAAATAGTGCATTCGCCGTTGATGTGTTTATTTTCCAAATTAAAAAAAAAAAGTTTGCACTTATGGAATAAAGTTTGGTTAATATTTGTAAGGTGGGAAGGGATTAAATAATCCTCAGCTGGATGGTAATTTTGCGAGGTAAATACTTTCCAAGACAGGAGATGTATACGCTTCATAAAGTTCCACGGGCAGAAGAGTAATGCGAGTATGACGGTTCTCCACATTAGACATGAATTTGTCCGGATAATAACAAAGAAGATGGCGCTGTCCATGATTGAAAAGTTGTTTCAGCAAGCAAAGTAAACAATTCACCTGCAGATCTCTCTGTGAGAGATTTTTGAAACCCCCTGACCTAGAACTGAAACCATGCAGTTTTTAGGAATTGGATATAATAAGGAAGTTTGACTTCCGGGTAGAGTTGCCACCTGTTAGTGTTACGTATTTTAAGGAACCTATCTATATTGAACCGTAATAATTGTTATAATGTGTCAGTTGTTTTTTAAAGTCTCAAATATGCGTTCCGTATTTTAGGGCTCTTCAGGTGGCAACCCTACTTTAGGGTAAATTAAAGTGATACCTCATTTGGCTCTGGTGAAAACTTGCTCCTTATCTTTAATGCAGTAATCGAGTTTTGGACCATATTTCGCAGTTCTGACCATAGTATACACCTATATAATGTTGTAAATAGATTGAGTGCCTCTTATTAAAAACGTCAACATGCTCAAGAGATTCGTTGAGTATAGTGTTACGACTCTATGGACTTATACTAAGTAACAAAAAAGAGCAATAACCAAGAAGTTTGATAAACGTCAACAAATAATTTATTTCCCTTGAATACAAAAATGAAACTTGAAGAGTCTTGTGAATTAAATCCCAAATAGTCCAAAAAGTTCTATCACAAGTCCAAATGTTTGAAGTTCCAATTGAATTCCAGTGGTGTTCCAAATAAATTCCAATATTGAATGTGTTGATATGCCTGTAGTCTCAAATGTGCTAATGTGCCAGTCGTCTGGATTGTGTTGATATGTTAAGTCTTTTGATGTATCACAGTAACATAATCCAAAATTTCCATGACTGGATTTATTATATTTCCAAATTAATGTTTTAGTCCAAGAATATTATTGGGCATATAATTTCAGTGAATAATAATTTGAATAAATAAATCCACCCAAATTATAAACTGAATACAACAATAAGACTGATTCTGCTTCAGATGTTAAGGCAAGAATGAATAATCATTAAGTAAACATTTTTATTTATCCCTCCACTTGACCTTGGTTGCAGTTAACATTTTCTGGAAATACCATGTCAACTTAATGGAAAATGACTTTTTTGGAACTTTCTAGGGTCAGAATCCTGACTGACCTTTACCTTGATCTGAATATTTATTCTGTAATCAATGAGGAATATTAGCTATGTATTATGTTGTTTACAAAATACTGGCCGCCATGTATAGCCTATTGTGTGCTGAAAAAATGGCGTTAAACCCTACAACAACAACAACAACAACAACAAAATAAATGTCATTGGTCAGGTAGACCATTAATTTGATTCTGGACATAGGTCAATTACAAAATACAGATATGCTTGACATATAATCATTGAAAAAAACCAACAAACAATGCAAATGAAATATACATAACAATAGTGACTGAATTTTTTAAAGTTGAAATCATGGTGCATATAATGGTAAAGACAGTCATTCACCACACTGAATGAGACTGTCTTCATAATGGAAACAAGAAACAATTCCTATTGATATTAAATAATATTGTTCAACTCCCGTACATAAAAATTAATCATGCAGTAATTTGAATAGGATATAATAAGGGAGATTTTACATTGGGTATATGGAAGTGATCCCTCATTTGGCTGAGTTGAAAAGTCTTTATCATTCATGCAGTCATGATGTTTGCAACATACCTTCCATATTCCCAGATAGTGTTGTGTATTTTTTGAGAATCAAAAATGTGTTTTAAGATGCAAGGTGGGGGTGTGTCAGTACAGATGACACAGAAAAACCATATTGTCCAACGGAGAATAAACTGTATAGATCAGATGTGTCCTAGCTGAAATATATTGCATATGCTGACTGAGTGATTCTCAGAAATGAAGCAATGGAATGTACTTGTATTACATGTGTTTGTGTAGCAATAATTGGCACATCAGCACAATACTGGTTACATAGCACCAATTACATGTTGAATTCTAAAACATTGCATACATCTTTCCAAATAAATCTAAATATGTAGTCCTATAAGATAAAAGGTGAAGATTATACAATTCTTTAAAAGTCAGATACAATTATAGATAAGGTAAAAATATAAAATCACTAAAATAGTCAAAATTTTTGTTGTATAAAAATCACATTCTTTCCAAAAGGCTGAGACTTTCTTTGGTGGTACATTATCATTATTCTTGTTAACTGAGTTCACATAAAATCTGTTGTCTCCAAGGGAATACACAACCAAGACTGCATTTCATGACATTAAGGACACTGCCTGTGCAAAGGAAGTGTTCGTGCATTGCATAGAATGTCATTGCTTTGATGAACATTGAACTTGGATTTAAAGTAATGAATTTGTGTTAGAAAAATGATTCTTTTATGTTTTGGGGTTCTGAAATATGTATTCTTTACTGTAATGCTCTATGGACTAAATCAGTGATTGAACATCTTCAATACTGCAGGCTGCTTGGACCAAAAAATATAAAGTTTGTAGGCCATACATAATGTATATTATAGTAATTACACAATAATTATAGAGCTGCCATTTTGTATGAGCATGGATCACCAAAAAATGACCCATGGGTCATGTTTGGCCAGAAGGACTGTAGATGGACCACTCTGGACTAAAATATTAAAGAAGCTGGGGAAAAACCCCCCAGAGGTGATGGTTGTTCAACTGGACTAATGTGCAGACAACATGCTTTTCTTTTTTGTGCCTGCATCTTGATCTAGTTATTTACTGTTTTGTGGCCCTGGGTAGCCAAGGGATCTAAGGCACTCGCTTTTAAAGATCATTCATATCTTACCTCTGTCCATGTGAATTTGAGTCTTGGCTCGACAAGTGAGGGTATATGAGAAAGCTTGCCAGTAACTTTCCATGGGTCAGTTGTTTTTCCCAGGTCCTTCCTCCACCAGTTATACTGGCCACAATGTATTGCCTGTCATGTGCTAAAAAAATGGCATTAAATCCCACAAAACAAACCAAATCTTATTGTTTTCTTTTATTGTTAATAAATATTATTCAGTAATATATTTACAAGGATCACATATTTGTGAGGATGTATCTGCAATGTACACTTTAATATAAGCCACAAGTTGTATAATTTCAGAAATTTTTATGCAGTCACTATAGCTGATACGCTTTGAAAATCTAACTGCATTAATGAAATAAGAGTAAAGCAGAAAACTGAATCTTATTGTTTCTTCAAATGGTAGTAATTGGAATACATTTTCTGTGTAAATTTTTAATGTCTGATTCAGTTATTGACTCTGAAAGATTTAGGTCATACTTGTAGATCTCAGCAGATCAGGATCTGTGTTTGCAGTTGTTCTCTGTTTTACAAAGTCATGTATATCTTATGTGGTCAAAACTAAAACTCATGAATCTGGATTTTAAAAATATTGTTGGCTTTTATGCACACACTTCATTGCTTACATTCATAGAAACACATATATTGGAGCTGGGTACAACAAAATGTTTTGTACCATGTATTCTGCAGAATTTCTGAATATACCATGATACATATGATGGTATACTGCAATTATATTAGGGACCAACAATTTGTTGCTCTGGGGCAGGGGTCTGACATTTTTTTTTGTGTGTAAAATTCTGTTTGACCATAGCTGGAAAAATATCTTGCTCAGATTGATAGCAAACTAGCACAATATTTTATCCATTATATTATTTGAAAGAAAAAAGAAAAAAATTAATTGTCTTGAGATAAACAGTAGCTCCCACCCCTGGCCTATTCCTAAAACTTAAATGGTCAGTGCCTTATAGTAGATGAATTTGCTATGTGTCTGTCATGTTGTATAAGTTGTAATCTAAAACCTCTGACTTAAGTGGGATGATTGTACTTGCACTGTGTGTGTGTGTGTCTGTGTGTCTGTGTGTGTGTGTGTGTGTGTGATTTTTAATGTAGCTTTAACAAGTTGAGTATAATGTCTGCAGTGTTGCAGTTTATAGCGATGTCTAGTACTGGGGCATCATGCTGCAGTCATGTAGAATCATTTTCCTCCCAGTCACATTATCCTGACACCAGACTGACCAATCCTAATATTAAGCTTTTAATGCCGATGGATAAGTGAGGCAGTTGCTAGAACCATTTTTAGAAGCCTTTGGTATGATTTGGCTGGGGTTCAAACGCACAACTGCCCACATCTGAGATGGACACTTTAACCACTTATGCCACTGGAGTAGTCCAGAACTTTTAGGACTATATCTAACACCTTGCAAAAGACATTATACTGACATCAGAGCGCTGTTGATAAAAATATGAAGTGATGACACTGAAACCTACAATAAAATAACTACTCTATCGATATAATAGGCAGTGAAAGTTTGAGTGCCATACCAACACCTGAGCAAGATATTTATCAAATAGGGCCAGTAAGTTTAACACACATTTACTGAACAAATGATAAAATATTTAATAGACTTGAGAATCACATAAAATTCAAACAGAAAATGACTGCTGTCCTGAAAATCTTAGGATGTTTTGCAGCCTTACAGATGAATACATGTACTTAACACATTACCATACACTAGCAAACAACTCAAAAATTTACTTTTTTCAATACAAATTTGATTTCAAAATTAATATTTGGCTTGACTATGCAATAGTAAATTTGGCCTTAACGTTGTCATACATCAAACATGTCAAACATGTGGTCAAAGAATCATAAATATAGTTCTGTTTGTAATATTCAAAATTATATTCTAAAATATACAACTATTTTGAACAAAATTATAAGTTTTTGAATTATTTTGTTATGACCAGTGAAAACATGCTGTTAATATCATTAAAGTTGTAACAACATTAGTCCAGAATTTCCATATATTCAGTACTGATAGAAACTTCAGAAGTACCGGTAAAGTAAAAAAGTACCATTGTACATACCAATGGAAAAAAATTACTGGTACTGTGTTAATCCAGTATACTGATAATACTGCACACCTTTAATATATGTATATAAATACATATAATACATATATATCCCTAAACACTTTTTAAAAGTATGTGCACATCTTTCATAATAATAACATAAATAATAAGTACCACAAAAATAAGTGTGACCAGGCTGATATGTCATTATTATTTCTTTTTAGGGAATAATAATAATGATCACTTTTTAAAAACCTTGGAGTGAAAGTTAAGACTGTTGCACACAAAACTCTGTATACAGTCCCCCAAAACACTGCATTAGAAATCACCTTGTAACTAAATTTCATCCTTAATAGGAGTTTTTACATCCGGGCACTTTGAAGTGATTCCTGATTTGGCAGCACCGAAAACTATCCTTTTTGCAGTCATCAAGTGTATTGTGCCATACTGACCATATTATACACTTGAATAATGTTGTAAACATAGTATTTAAAGTCTCCATTTTGAAATGGAATGTAATTAGGTGCTGGCAAAGGACTGTTTCTTGCCACAATTTCTACAATTTTTTCAGGGGCCCCGAGTGGCTTAGTGGTCTAAAGAGCCCAACATTACGGATCACTGCCATCTCACCTCTGTCTGCATGGGTTAAGTCTTGGGTTTGGCCAAGGTGGGTATGTGAGAAAGCTTGCCAGTAGCTTCTAGTGGGTCAGTAATTTTATGAAATCCTTTTCCAGTCCTTGTTTTAAGCCTGCTTTGAAACTTTAACATCTGTATTACAAATAAGAAAACTCTAAAAAGAACTAAGTAGGTTGCACAGAGTTTTGATAAATAAACATCTCCATAATTTTGGAATAATGCAGTATCGTATGCAGACCAGCAATAGCTTGCAGGGGATCAAGATTCAAAAGAATGGTTTGCAAGACAATTATGCTTCAAGTGAAAAAAAAATAAAATGAATAAAGAAGAAAAAGACCAACTGGTGGTATTGAAGCCCTAAATCCCACCCTCCTTTTTTGGATTCATTACTGTTGTGATCATTTTGATTTCGAATATGCATGTTTGTATAATTAATGTGGGTCCAGTCATAAGCTTACTCATGTCAGTGTTTTGGGTCCCTTCACAGAAGAAGGCAGATTGATTTTCTTGCATCATCCAGTAGGATCAGTAGATATATAGCACTGTGGCCAAGGTGCCCTACTGATAGCAGGCCAGTGCAAGATAAAGATTTGAGAAAGAAGAATTATCAACAATATGGATGTGCAAGAAGAATTTCTGCAAATGCAGACTTGATGAATACTTGCCTTTGTAAATTGCTTGCCTTCTTGACTTAATGAATGGATTGCTCCAGTGGCCTAAGTGGTGTGTTGGATGTGGGAGGTTGTGGGTTCCAACCCTGACCAAGCTGTACGAAAGACTTATAAAACTGTACTAGCAGCTGCTTCACTTGGTGCTCAGCATTAAGAGTTTAGTGTTAGGACTGGTTGGCCTGGTGTCAGGATAATGTGACTGGGTGGGACATCATGCTACATTTGTGTGGCATGATGCCACAATGCTAGACTTCACTATAAACTGCCACACTGCAAACATAGCAATATGACTCAGATTGTTAAAGCTATATTGAAAATCCAAAAACACACACACACTTGATGAATGATTGCTTATCGCATGAATGTGCACTGAAACCCATGCCATTGTTTTGAAAATTTTAAATACAGTGTATTTACTCATTTATTTCCAGAAATACAACTCCAGAGGAGATTGAAAAACTGTGTAGTGGGATTCTGGATGCAGTGGATAACCCAGATCAGTCTTCTGAGCTGATAGTCCAGCTTCGACAGTTATATCTTGTTCTTCATGCCTCACAGACAGAGTCAAGGTGAACAGTTCTGTGTCATATGTTTGGATTAAAGGCTGTTTAATTATATTTAGCTCACCTGGCCATGATAATTAGTGAACTTTTATATGGGTCCTTGTCTGTCATGCATTATCTATCTGTTCACAATTGTTATTTATTACTGAAAAAAATGAAACAGAAACAAGTTCACATTATTTTACATGGATCATTTTGGCATCAAGGCCTTTCAGATTTGTTTAGTGGAAGCAGCAGTAGGGCTTACTTGGAAATCCCTTCATAAGATGGCTGTCTATTATTATGACATGTTAGTTTGGGTCCTTGTTATGTACCTAATCATAGTATAGCAAGAAGCACATTATGTACAGAACCGTGGTATAGACAAAACTGTGATATGTACTGAACTGCAGTATAGACAGAACTGTAATATGTACTGAACTGCAGTATAGACAGACCTGTGATATGTAATGAACTGCAGTATAGACAGACCTGTGATATAAACTGAATAGAAGTATAGACAGAACAGCGATATGTACTGAACTGCAGAGTAGACAAAACTGCGATATGTACTGAGTAGCAGTATAGACATAAGTGAGATATGTACTGAACCACAGTATAGACAGAACTGCGATATGTACTGAATAGACGTATAGACAGAATTGAGATATTTACAGAATAGCAATATAGACAGAACTGTGATATGTACTGCACCACAGTATAGACAGAACTGTGATATGTACTGGACCACAGTATAGACAGAACTGCGATATGTACAGAACTGGTATAGCTCCTTGATTTCTGTCATTTCCAATGATGTTGGTGTTGTCCAGTGTATTTATAGTCATGCATTGATTTACTCTTTATTTGTGCATGTGATTATACTTGTAAACATGGTCAGCAAAGCTGATTACTTGACTTTATTCTAATACTACATTTAAGAAATAGCCAAGCACCTAGACCAACATGTAATGCTAGTAAATATGATGTACATTGGCATGTTCTCCTGCAGTATTAAATCTGTGTATTAATGCTGAAGGCATTTCTCTAATTTTGATGATCTTTTTTGCCTTTGCTAGTCATTCCAATATTTTTGATGTTTTTGCTGGAAGTTTTGCTGTCTTCACAAGTCATTTGAATGTCTTTGCTGCATGACTTGGTCATTGTCAGTGATTTAAGGTTTTTTTGCACAATATCATCTGTTCTACAACTGAGTCTGTCAAATATAACATTAGAATGAAGTTAAACTCACTAAGACTGACAAAAAAATCCAATTAGAGAATTTTATTCAAGCTTCAGTTAAATTTTAGAAAATGGTTTGAAAATAACAAACAAGTTGTGCACATTGCAATATGCATTTCATTTTAATAAAGCATAAAATATACTTGACTCATAAAGAAAACAATATGCCAAAAATTTCATGACTGCATCTTTCTCTCAAAGATACAGTCATGAAATTTTTGGCATATTGTATGCAGACCATTGTAGCAAGTTTAATTTCTCACTGAGTTTATCTAATATAGTATGATTGTTTTCAGTGTTCCTGTACAATTTATATTGAGACTTCTAGCTGCAGTTCCACTGACTGACAAGAGTAGAATCAAGGAATGTCTACTGTGCAGAAGGATACTGATGGAGTTAATTCCCTTTCATTCAGATGAGAGTGCCCCACAAGATGGCAGTCAAAGCAAACAGACAGCTACAGAGCCAACAAAACTTTTACTGCATGCTTTACAGGTTAAAGTTTTGTATTTGTTGTTTGATTTAAATTTAATGATTCTGCTTCAGTTGTAGAATGAAATCCAACAATTTATGCATTTCAAGATGATGGCACAGAATTGAATTTGAGGTTGCTCAGAAATCAGACTACCCCGTACACTTATGGATGATGGCTTAACTTTTGAAAACAGATTTTACTGAATTGAACATGATGCATATGACAGCTGAAGTGCAAAGCAAGTTCTGTAACACTTTGCAGTCTGTGTATTTGGTATTACATTAGTTTCTTGGATACTAGACCAGTATCAGAATTAGAGTATAAAGTGAATTTATATAAATTTTTTAATTTTTGTCAGATATGGCAACACACTGACATTAAAAGTTTTCCAGTTCAGATTAGCATATTAGTCACAAGACGGATTTTAAAAATTGCATATTCAATATTCCTAATATTTCCAGAGGCACATTTCACAATATGTTACCTACATTTATTTGTGTTTACATTGGGCATGAGGTACATTGAGTTTGAGGTACATTGGGCATGAGGTACATTGCGTATAAGGTACATTGGGCATGAGGTATGTTGGGTATGAGGCACATTCTTGAGTTTTATGTTTTTTATTTCAGGGAAAGCGACTAGGCTGCCTCTCCAAACATTTAGCACAGGCTGTATGGTAAAATATTTATGGCTTTTTTATATTTATGCTTTGAAAAAATATTTCTAAAGTTAATGAAGTCCATACAAGTTCCCAAGCAGATCTCTGTGTACTGATTTCTACTGTTGCTAAATCATAGTGTAGATCATAAATAATTTGACAGAGAAAGATAGGTGACCCATATTTATTAGGAGTGATTTAAAAAATCAACAACAAATAAATTTACTTTGTAATAAGTTTTAGTCAGTAACTTTATACACTTGCTTATAAGTTGAAGCCAGCTTCAGACATCATAGATCCCGATATGCTGGAACATTAGGTAATTGCAGATCAGGGTCTCTGTTGTTTACCGGTTACTTCTAATAAACTGCACAGCTATCTGTTACTTTGATATGCTGTTAGCTAGACAACCCCAGAGGTTTATGACACATTACAGAGAGATACAGTGACTAAATTGCGTGAAATGCCAATTGAAATTTGTACCATGAATATTGCTGACTGCATTGATATACCATCACATGGAGTTTGCATGAGAAACCTCACGGGAAACCAGAGTTTATAGCTTCCAGCAGACTGATGTCATAGATGACAGAAAAAATAGGTCTTACTCACTAGGTGCAGTTGGTAAAAATGTTTTAGTTGATTCTAAAATAGTAAATGAATGGATCTGAATTTATGCAAGGGATGAGTTTTTTGTGGGAATGTCATACTTGGGTCTGTGCAGCTTGCAGTTGGACTTGTCTTATAGGCAAGTATATGTGGTAAATTCTTCAACATTACAATAGAGAATATCCTTTTAATGAAGGAGGAAACAGTTTAACATGTATAGTTTTGTACATTGGTCTGACTTTCATTGTCATACAGTTTTTAAAAAAATATAAATGTATCAGAAAGTTTAAGAATAAATATATCAATTTCACGTAAAAAAACCCAGTAAAAAACAATCAGTCAGTTACAATGATCACAGTACACAAAACCTGATTAATAACCACAAAAATAGACCAATTTCCATTATTGTTTACAGACCCTGGGGGACTGAGATCATGATACATGCAGAAAGAACATGCCAGGGAGATTATCTATATGATGCTGTAATAGTTGAACTATAACATAATTCGTTAGATATTTTCTTGATAGTTGCAGTAATAAAATGATTAAAATATTGCTCATATTCATGAACAATTATCAGTTATTATTTTCCTTCATTCACAGCATGTTTAAACAAACATTATCTTATCTTTAAATCACTAATGTTGGGTTCCTTTTTCTATATTAATTTCAGAAAATACAGACCCTGCTTAATACATAACATAAAAATTTGAAAACTATTTTAATGAGTTGGATTTTCAGTGCTTATTTACCACACCTAGTATATTATCTGTTTGGTTATGTCAGAAACAGATCCAGTAAAGCCCCAATTTACATGTGTATTGCATTCCTGAGAAAACTTGCATATGTTGAATTTGCGTGACCTGAGGTGAATGTTCCCCAGGAAATATTAGAAAAATGAGGGGTTGCATTCCTCAGAACTTGCATTTATGACACCAGAGATACCAAATAAAACTTTTGCAACCAATACATGCTTTAAATCTATCAAACCATCTTGCAATAGCATTAAATGATTTGGCTTCAGGATCATCACATTTTAACATTGGGGCCCTGAGTGGCCGAGTGGTCTAAAGCGCTCACTGCCATCTCACCTCTATCTGCATGAGTTCGAGTCTCAGGCTCGGCTAACGTGGGCACGTGAGAAAGCTTGCCAGTAGCTTCTCGTGGGTCGGTGGTTCTTCCCGGGGTTTTCCAGGGTTCTTCCTCCACCAATTATATTGGCTGCCATGTATAGCCTATCTTGTGCTGAAAATGGCATTAAACCCTACAACAACGACAACAACAACAACAACATTTTAACATTTCATAAATGCTGTGTGCCATTATTTGAATCACACTGATCAAAAGCAGTACACTTGTTTTTTTTTTAATATTACCTACGTTGGGTCAGAGTGTTACTAAATTCAACAATTATGTCTCATTTAATGTAAACATGCATTCCATGATAACTTACACAGTTCATGAAACATGCATTCCATGATAACTTACACAGTTCATGAAACATGGGCAGTAGATAAATGTGTAACACTCTTACAGCACTCCGTAATTTTCTCCTCAGTGTCACTAATTGTATGGAGAGTTCACTCACTAAGCCCTGTAGCACACCTAATTTCCATTGTCTTCTTCCCTCTTTTGTATCTCTCCACAACTCCCCTCTTTTGTATCTCTCCACAACTTCAAGGGATTAGGAGAGCTCTTAACTGAGACAATATTTAATCAGAGATGCTGCTACCACAAAGGTGACACTGAGGTTGAGCAACGCTTCCAGAATTCTGCTTTGGAACCCATGCTGCATGTTTGCATGTATATGTGAATAATGTGCATCTCAGGGTTATATTTAATCTTGAATGTTAATATTAATTCTCTTAAACATGAGACTCTGGCAAGTCAAATATTCATGAATCAGGAGTTTATGGAGATTGCCTCTCCAGTGCATTAGTTGAAACACTTGTTTTTTTTTAAATATTACCTACATTGGGTCAGAGTGTTACTAAATTCAACAATTATGTCTCATTTAGGCCACTATATTTCTATGGGCTTCCCAGAATATGTACTAGATTACTGGTTAAAGAATATTGATAGGAAATTACCTGTAGTTTTATTTTTAGACTTATGCATAGCATTTGATACTGTTAATCATAAAGTTTTACCACATAAATTATCATCATTTAATGTTACAAAACCCTCATTGTGGTGGTGTTCATCCTATCTCAGTAGTAGATTAGAGGCTGTATTTGCAAAGATCCTGTCTTAGATTTTAAGGAAATTTCCATTGAAAAATGCAACAGGGATCAGTTCTTGGCCCTCTCTTTTTCATTTTATGTAAAAATGATTTTCTGCAATGTTTGAAACGTGTATTTGCATATGGATGATATATCACAATACATTACTGATAAAGATGTTAGAATTGATGAGATCAAACTAAATCAGAATTTACTATGTGCTATAAATTGGGTGTGTAACAATAAACTTGGCTTAAATTTACAGAAAACCCAGTTAATGTTTATCCACTAATCACAACAAGAATCCAAGTGTAGAGAATTGAATATTGAAGTAAATGGTACAAAATGGAAACTTTTAAATGTGTGAAGCTTTTTGATATCCGTATTGATAATACATTTTTTTTGGTCCAGTCACTTTAAAACATTCATTACAAAAGTATCTATGAAAAGAGGAATTATAAAAGAGTTGGAGGTTTTATGTCAGTATAGTATAGTATTCATGTTTTTTTCAGTTGTCTGTCAAGTTTAAGTGTAAACAAGAACAATAATTCAGAGAAAGTTAGAAGTACTGAATAAACTGAGGTTGAAGTGGGAATTATTAAACACAGGTAGATATGGGCAAAGACACAGTTAAATGAGAGCAAGATCCAAAATGGAAAATTCCATAGTGCAGACAATTTTAGGTTAACCAATAATTCAGTATGACAATTTTTTTACGGATTAAAATTTGGCAACTGTTTGCAAGATTCTCGTACAAGCCATGTTTATGATATTGATAATATAAAAATTATCATGCTATAGGCCTGTGTAAAATAATTTTTGACAGTTGGCTAACTAGTGCAGGAGTTGACCTAGACACACAGAGGAGAACGTTCTTCTTCCTAGTCAGTGTTTCACTTCTTCACTCCAATCAAGTCAGTACAGGTAAACCGATCATTTTCTCTCAAATGTATCCTTTTATTAATGATATATTTTAGTGATTTTGTATTATTATTATGCTTACATACAACCAGGAAGTGTAAACATTTTCCTGACATTTTCATCTGAAAATAAAAAGTTTAAGAAATAAAATGCTTCTTTTGAAACTTCTTTTTTTGTAAATACTGTATTTACATCCTGAAAGTTAAATAGAAGATTTTGTATTAATCAGCATCTTCTAGAAGAAGTGTACAAAGTTATGAATAATTATATTTTCATACTTGTTTGTATATAAAATATATTTCATCTCCATTTAATTCAAATGATTATACTAGGTTTTGCTTGTAAAGCTGTAAACATATAATTCTTGACTTATCTTTGCACATTACCTTTTATTTGCACAGATCAGCTAAAGACAGTGAGTGATCAGATGTCATCCTGGTTGATGAATGCTAGCCTGTGTCAGGCCCCAATCCCATACACATTTAATCCATTCAAGAAGGACCAAAATTACCCAGTCACAGAAGTGGATGGCAACCCAGCTACTAATTTCTTCACAGTCCTGAATATAGGTAAGCTGAATTTGTGAGTTATCTGAGTTTTTACATGCATATATTATTTATGTCTCTCAATTCGTTTGAGATGAAAGCCCAGTATTTATCCTTAAAACAATTGTCAGGTGTAAGACCTAAATGTAAAGGGAAAAATATATCATAATCTAACATAACATCATTGAAATAAGTGCCTTCCAAAAATGTCATTCTCGGTAAACTGAGCTATGAACATTTAACATTTTATCTTGGGTTTTTGTGCCCCTCAAAAAGTCTGAAAATAGTAAACACCTTATAAACAAGCATTTTGAATATACTGCTAATTTAACTCATTTGTGTAGATCTAGAATTTTTATTTGAAAAGTAATTAACAACTGAACCTTCGCATGCATCAACATACACTTCAATGCTTTATTTACCTTTAAAACTTTGGTAGAGTTCTAGTAGAAAATGATTTAAAATAACATTTTTAGACAAATTTAAGAAATATAAATAATGCCTAAAGTTATTTTTGATGATAGGTAAATTAATCAGTATAACAGTACTGTTAACAGTAATCTTCAAGCTGATAACAGTCATTGAAATTCCATTTCGTTGTATTCTAAAACCATCATTCTACACTTTACATGGCCTCATAGTCATTGATAAAGTGCAGTATGCGATGGCAGATCTGGGTCTGTGCAGTTTGCAGTTGGACTCGTAAACGAATATATATGCAGTTTGTAATCACAAAATCTCCAGGATGTTGAAATCCATTAACAAAATGAATGTATTTTTAATTTTGGATGCAAGAAAATTCCAGTAGCAGAGTCCTTGGAATTTAAGTTTTCTTTGGGGCAAATTTGTCTTGTGTTTGATCTGTTTAAAAACGCAAGTATGAAACATTAGGTGTTTGGGCTATCAAAAAGAGTCCAAGGAATTGTAAAGGGATAGGAGAAATTGCAATGGCCAAACCTCAGTTGATAAGAAGATTATCAGTGCCTTATCATAACTTTAATCAATTGAGTAATTATATGTGTGTGTGTACTTTGAAACCTTGCTTCAGTTAACATGATCCAGCATAGTACTTTAAATCCTTCCATATTATAATTTGTATTACTGATTCTCCTCATTACAGGACAATACTACACCAATGACCAGCTGCTGAATATTTACACCTTTTCCATGTTGTATCAATGGCTGTATCAGGCATACAGAAACACAAGGACAGAAAAATCAATCGCAGATACCACTGAAGGGAATCCCCAACAACTTGATAAGTTTACTCTAAGGAAAATCTTTGGTTCCCTTGTGGGTAGAAGTATTGACTATGCATTCCGTGTTCTTGATCAGTGTGAAAGAAGTAAGTGGATGACCTCTTAGACACTGACTTGTAATTATATTAGATAAATCTCTAATGGAATATGCAGTGTAATGTAGTAATGCCTGTTTCATGGACTGGACAATGAATTGTTTACATATGTAATTGCAGTATGTCAGGCTATTAATTAATCTTCTGTGGTGTCTGAACTAGTTTGATCATGCCTCATCTTAATTTAAATTCTGTTTGTTTTTTAAATTTAAATTATGTAACTTTATGACTTTATATTAAATGTAATGCACCCACTGTTCATATGACTGATGCAAAGCAAAATCTTTCAAATAGCCTTGCCTTTTTTAATTTCAGAGCCCAAAAAACCAACTGATGCAGAACTGCAGATGGCTGTAAGTTTTTCAGCTTAATCTAGGATAAAGATTATAAAATTCTCATATATATATATATATATATATCTATATATCTATATATCTATATATATATAGATATAGATATAGATATATATATATATATATATATATATATACAGTCAAACCTGTCCTAATGGTCACCTGCGTTCAGCTGTTACCTGGTTACAATGGCCATTCTAATTTTCCCTCAGCAGATTTCCTATATGAATGTCATGTAATCAGCGCCCTATCCTCTGTGGCCAGCAGCCAGGTGTTTCTTAACCAAGCAGTGGTTTCACTCTGCCTTCTGTGGTCACTAGAGCATATCAGCAGTGACCACTCTAAATATGCAGATCAAACTTCTTTTGATTGATGAGCAAAGCATTGTATAAAGGCATATTGCATGAATCAGTGTTTAAACTTTTCATATTTCAATTGTACTCAACATAATCCAGTGTAACTCATTTCTAACAAAGCCAGATTCATCAAGCAGAGAGCACATCTCAATGCCGTAGTCACTTGATACAACAGACCCATCATTGACTCATGCTCTATTCTTGATAAATCTAACTTTCTCCAAGTCACTTGTCTGTAAGCGGATTAAATAAATGATGATTATAATAGTCTTAATTTATGAGAAAATAAATCATTTCTTATTGATTTCATGCATGTATAAATTGATGTAACATTGTTTAAGTTTGCTATGCCTTCTGGTAAGCAGCTACCCTATGCCGCACTGCATGGTGATGATGAATTCCAACTTTTCGATAGGCAATTGCCTCAGACCATAGACTCTAACATAAATGTCGAACTATCAGAAATGGAGTGGGAAGATTTACAGTAACTAATGTTGTATGTGCTACTAACAATAGCCCCAGGAAGCTTCCTTTCATTACTTAATCGTCAAAGGTCACAAAGAAAAGTCATCTGGCTTTGATCTTGGTGAGTTTGAGCAGCTGCTTAATCCATCAGTTGTTTAAAGTGTAAACACCAGTTGTCATGCCTAATTATAAAACTGCCCTAACAGAAAGTCAGTCATGTGTTTCACAATTACAGGTAAGCTGTCAATTAGTAATTTTATTTAGGAACTGTTTCTTCTGATAATGAAATAAAAGTGATTGTATGTAATTTGAGAGAGAGAGAGAGAGAGAAAAAAAAAAAGTGCATGTTTGCACTAGTAGTTTGCTTGATTTGATGGGGGTATATTTAAAGTATCAGATAGCTTATATGAGACATTAAATGACAAGCAGAGTCGGGTACTGATAAATGCACACACTGTTATTTCTCTGCAGGGAAGATAACACCTCTTGTCATTGTCAGGTCAGAAAAGCCAAGTAAGGATACAGTCTCCTTGTATTTTACTTATTAAATTGTTATTTTTCTTTTTGTTAAAAAGCTAAACTAAATACATACATCTTGGTAGAATAAAAATTCTGCTAATAATAATGCTGATACTATTCAGGATGGAGCAGGCAATTTTTAGGGCACATTTTCTAGCCCCTTCCTTATGCCATGGAGGTGAGCAGTGCAGATCCTAAAAAGGGCTGCTCAGTTGCTCAGGGGGCTGCTGAACTCCACTGCTGCTCCGTGTCAGTGAAGAATGGCCATATGGCCTGCGCCACTTGTGTGCAGATTTGCAGCTACGGCTGCCAGTGTACCCACACCTGCCGCTTCATTGCTTGTTCATCGCCACAGGACTTTGGGGAGAAGGATGACCAAGTGACTTGCGTGTTGACTTAGTTTAAAGTGAGGAAGAGTTGCGCGTCATTGACCTCACTCTATTCCAAGATGCCTTCAATAACATCCGCAGGACTGTTCAACAGAAACTCCGGCAGATGCAGGACTCCTGGCTGAGTAACAAAGCTGATGAGATCCAAAGCCATGCTGTCAAGCATGATATGAAGAGGTTTTTATGATGCGCAGAATGAAGTCTATGGTCCCTTATCATCAAGATCACCCCCCTCTCCTCAGTGCAGATGGGAACACACTGATCACAGACCAAGAGAAGATCCTTGAAAAAAGTGGGCCGAGCACTTCAGCTGTGTCCTGAAGGCCCAACATCCATCAATGATGAAGCCATTGATCGGCTGCCCCAAGTACCAGTCAGTGAATCACTGGATGACCCACCAACCATGTTAGAGACCCAGAAAGCAATATGTCTGCTCTCTAGTGGCAAGGCTTCTGGCTCAGACTCTGCAGAGATATACAAGGAAGGCGGTGCAGTTATGACTGAAAACCTCCATCAGTTGTTTCATCTCATGTGGCAAAAAGAGACAATCCGACAGGAATTCAAGGATGCTACTATTGTACACTTGTATAAGTGCAAAGGAAATCTTCAGGCTTGTGACAATTACCGAGGTATCTCTTTGCTCTCCATTGCAGGCAAGATATTTGCCAGGATTCTCCTCAACCATCTCACATCACACCTTGACCATGGACTCCTACCAGAAAGCCAGTGTGGATTCCAAAAGGAGCATGGGACCATCAACATGGTGTTCACTGCTAGGCAGTTGCAAGAGAAGAGCCAAGAGCAGAATACTGACCTTTTCTCTACCTATGTCGACCTGACCAAGGCCTTCGACACTGTCAGCAGAGAGGGCCTGTGGAAGATCATGGCCAAGTACGGATGCCCAAGGAAATTTATCACCATGGTGCAGCAATTCCACGATGGTATTGAAGCTAGAGTCTGGAATAATGGTGAGACATCAGATCCCATTCCTGTCTCAAATGGAGTGAAGCAGGGCCAACACTTTTCAGTCTCATGTTCTCAGCCATGCTCACTGATGCCTTCAGAGATGGTGACGTGGGAATCAGCATCAGATACTGAATTGATGGCAAACTATTCAACCTCAGGAGACTTTCTACTTGCTGATGACTGCACCCTCAATGCTGGCTCTGAAGCTGACATGCAAAGCAGTATCGACAAGTTCTCTGCTGCTTGCACAAATTTCGGCCTTACGATCAACACAAAGAAGACTGAAATAATGTATCAGCCAGCCCCAGGAAAACCGTATGCTGAGCCAAAAATCACAGTCAACGGCTACAAACTGAGCGCAGTGAACAGGTTCACCTATCTTGGCAGCACTCTGTCCCAGAATGTCGTAATAGATGATGAAGTTAATGCCAGGATTGCAAAGACCAGCGCAGCATTCGGCAGACTACACGCCAAGGTCTGGAACAGAATAGGCATTAGTCTTCAGACAAAGTTGAAGGCGTACAGAGCGATAATACTCCCTGTGTTATTATATGCCTGTTAAACCTGGACAGTGTACCAGCACCATGCAAAGAAGTTGAACCACTTCCACACTACCTGCCTCAGAAGACTCCTAAACATCAAGTGGCAAGACAGGATACCTGATACTGAGGTCCTTGCCCAAGCAAGCCTTCCCAGTATCTACACCATCTTGATGCAGTCACAGTTGTGATGGGCAGGCCATGTAGCTTGCATGCCAGACCACTGGCTTCCAAAAAAATTCTTTTATGGCGAGCTTGAACAAGGAAAAGGCAACAAAGGAGGCCAGAGAAAATGATACAAGGACACCCTGAAGACGTCATTGAAGAACTTTAGCATTAGCTATGACACGTGGGAGCAGACTGCCCAGGACAGGGTAGTGTGGCACTTTTCCATCACTAAAGGTGCTGCAGCTTGTGAGGCCAACAGGACAGCCGCGGCAGAACAATGGAGGCAGGCCAGGAAATCCCGAGCCAGTAATCCCACAATCAGCGTTGCTACCATCCCATGTCCACAATGCCAGAGAACATTCAGGGTGCACATTGGCCTCATCGGCCACCTATGCACCCACAAACCATTTGTTCCTGATAAAACACTGGATGACTAAAGTGGTCCTCATCGACTTGATGGACGAACTACTATTCAGTTTGTAGCAGAGTGGTTCCCCTCTTATATGGCCACCCCTTCTGCACGGGGAAAGTGGCTGTATAAGATGGGTAGCCTTTCTAGAGGTGGACTATATTTGTGACATGTATTTAGTAAGAAAGCTATAAATAGCTTCAGAGCATTTAATATTTTCATTTAAAAGTAAATTAAATTAAAACTAATTAAAAGGTTCTTCATGTCTTAAGAACTGACTGATTCAAGTTAACATACATAGATAGCTTGTATTCTTAAGCTTGAACTGCGAGTAGGGTATTGCTGACATGCGCATGGCTAAAGCATTCAAAAACGTCATTGAAATCAGGGTACATATATTGCTTGGCATTTAAAATAATTATCTTTCCATTTACTCCATTTTCCCATTGCTGCAGAATATTCTCCTTACCTGTTACGATGTTGTATATTTGAGTCTTTTCAGCATAAAATTTTTTGGCAAGAACTCTAGAACTCTCTCCATTGTCATCAAGTTGAATAAATTTTACTTTTTCTTCTAAAGTATTAATTCTCTGTTCCAAGTTTTGTAATGATTTATTCTATCTTGCTAATTGTTCAGTACTGCAACTTAATTATGCAGGCTAAACTTTTGTAGAGTCGACTAAATGCCTTTGTCTGGTACCCTGTTTTGTTTGAGGTTAATTTCTCTCGGTGTGTTAATCCTCAAAATTTATAATTAGCATATGCTGATCATGTTTTGATCTAGACAATTACGTCCAGTTGTAATCATCAAAGAAAAAACTAAACCACAATTTGAAGCCCAAAACTCTCAACATTGTTGACCCCATTTCCTGTAAATGTCAGCATTAATGATATAATATTAACTTTAGTGGTACATGTACTTTGGCCAAAACTTCTTTCAGTAATGAAAACCTGACATCAGGAACATTGGTATAGATAATCGGATTACTTGCTGCATGAATTAAATATTGGTTCTGGACACATTAAAATAAAATGTGCTCACTTATGAGGGATCAGTTTGACATTTTTTGCACCAATATGCTGGCCGCTGGTCGCGTTAGAGGGGTGGCCTTTCCTGAGGGGTACATTTTAATACAAACTCGTCGGTGCCAAGTGATTCTGGCCATAAAAAATGGGTGGCTGATGGTCAGGATGGCCGTTCATGAGGGGGACCACTGTACACAAATTTGTCATGAACCAAGTTTGAGAGCTATACCTGCCGTCAGAGGTCACCTGTCTACAAATGCTACTTTTGGCTTTTCACATGGGTGGTTGCTGTAGACAGGTTTGACTCTCTCTCTCTCTCTCTCTCTCT
>JAECUM010008086.1:0-24186 GCA_016617855.1 Megalonaias nervosa | reverse complement strand
AGCTTGAAACAATAAAAAGTAAAAATGTTTTTTAAAGATAGCACTGGAAATCTAATATCAAAATTGTAACCTTGGTGACACTTACTTCTTCAAGTAGCAAATATTGTTGATTTTTAGGGACAACAGTGTTTTCGGGGAGGGCCTTGTTGAGCACAGAAAACTAGTTCATGATCAGAAGCAATTTTATTGCTTGCAGCAATAACAAAAATAGGTCAGCTGCCTCAGTGTGTACTTGGAAAAATGACTTGTTCACATTTTCCAAGTTGTGACGTAGCTAAACAAAATGTCGAAAATGCCAATAGAAACCAACCATCTGACCAACGTAGGTAAATACAGTATTCTAGCCGTCCTCCACCATTGTCCACACAATCCTTTCTAAAATGACAAGAAACTTTCTTGACTTTTTTTCCAGATTTCCCAGGATTTGTCAAGAATCTCTTTTGCCCATAGCACTCAGGATTGGCGAAGAAAATCCAGAGGGGTTAGTACTTAAAAATACATTTTATTATTTGCTCTTTCAAGCAGCTGTTACAATTTTTAAAAATAGGTTTTCAGCATATTTTGTCTTCTTTGTTAGTAAGGACACTGTATAAGTTTAAATTTTTGAAAATGGTTCTGGATTATGCATTCTGGTGCACATTAACATCGCTGAAAATTGTACACTATGTCTCCCACAATTGGCTTACGATCAGATGTTATTATAAAGAAAACTGACTTCACTGTGATCTATGTCATATCATCAGAATAATTAATGCAAATCTAGTGACTATGAGTGAGCTGAGACAAACAACTTATAAGTTTTACTTGGAATATCCTTACCTTTTTCTTTGTAGCTGCATTATTAGCATTGCAGCCAACTGGTTTTGGATGTAATACATTTTAAATTCTGTTGGTTATTTTTAAGTTCATTTTTTAAAAACAGGTTCAGTTTAAGTCTGTATTATTTGATATTATGTTTCCTGTCACAGATGGTATCCTCCCGGTCATGGCGATATATATAGGAGTTTCTACAACTCTGGACTGCTAGACATGTTCATGAAGGGAGGAAAGAAGTATATGTTTGTGTCCAACATCGACAACCTAGGTGCTACTGTGGACCTCAGTATCCTTTTCAAACTAAACCTTATTTTACATCTTTGAAATATTTGCATATACAACCAACTCATGGCTGCTCAAGTGTTGTTGGGAGGTGATTCTTCAGGTGGAGGAAACTAGTGAGCCCAACTGGCCTTGGATAGTAACATAATTTGGCAGATGCTAGAACCATGCCCCAAAATTATAAAACTATTGAAATGCTAGAACCATGCCCAAAAAGTTTCAAACAATTGATGTACTAAAACCATGCCAAAACCTTATAAAACTATTGACATGCTAAAATATGCCCAAAAAGTTTGAAACCAATGACATACTAGAACCATACCAAAAATGATAAAACCATTGATATGCCAGAACCATGCCCAAAATTATAAAATCATTGACATGCTAGAACCATGCCCAAAAATTATAAAACCATTATACCAAAACTATGCCCAAAGATTATAAAACTATTGATATGCTCAAACTAAGAAACAGTATAAACTGGTAAACATCTCATACGTCTAATCATAATTCATTGATGTTAGCGGCTGATCGTATTGACACAGACTGTTCTCACCAAAACACTTGTCTTGACTAATGCATTGCTAGTGTTAGAAAAGGACAAAATTAAAGAATTTGGAGTTATCTCATAGTACCACACTTTAAATTCAGGTTCTTACAGAATAATAACTTTTGCATGGTGACATTTATTTGTTGTCATTATTTTAAATTAAAACCAAAAATACTGTGCAAGCTTTTTTAGATACCGTATATTATGGTTTATACGCTGTGTCCAACTGCAGACCCAGATTTGTCAATGCATAATGCACTGGCACATCTGGATTTATATAGTTCATTAGGACCAGTCAGTAGAACAAACAGCATAGACCTTGATCTGCTGGTACAATACGTTGTTGGCAATTGGACTCATATATATATATATATATATATACAACATATATATATATATATATATATATATATATATATATACTATATATATATATATATATATATATATATATATATATATATATATATATATGTATATATACATACATGTATATATAATAGGATGCTTCTTTTAGTAAGCCTGTTGATAGAATGTATTGTACTTAGGATCATTCCAGTAATTACTGTGTCCATATTCTATACAATATGCTGTTTGTACAGTATATTACATACAATTACATGCTGTGTGGGCCCCAAGTGGCTGAGTGGTCTAAAGGGCTCACTGTTACGGATCATTGCCATCTTACCTCTGTCTGCATGGGTTCAAGCCTTGGGTTCAGCCGACGCGGGTATGTGAGAACGCATGCTAGTAGCTTCTCATGGGTAGGTGGTTCTTTCCGGGGTTTTCCCAGGTTCTTCCTCCACTATTTATACTGGCTGCCATGTATAACCTATTTTGTCCTGAAAAATGGTGTTAAACCCTGCAACAACAACAACAATAACAGTGTGCTGTGACAATATGCAGTGTCTATATTCTATACAATATGCAGTATGTATATTTCATACAATATACACTGTCTATATTCCATACAATATGCATTGTCTATATTTCATACAATATGCACTGTCTATATTCCATACAATATGCAGTGTGTATATTTCATACAATATGCACTGCCTATATTTCGTACTATATGCACTGTCTATATTCCATACAATATGCAGTGTCTATATTTCATACAATATGCACTGTCTATATTCCATACAATATGCAGTGTGTATATTTCATACAATATGCACTGTCAATATTCCATACAATATGCAATTTATTCATGTATGATACATGTGAACTAAAATGATAATTTGTTTTGCAATTCAAATCAATAAATATTGATGACCTTGCAAGAAAATATGACCTCACAAAATTTATTTAAATCTCATAACATTTTATCGTATCTCCCAATCCTGTTCTTTGATAGTATCACTGGTATCTTAACTTGCTACAAGTCTGTAATGAAAGTCAGATGAGTTGGATATGACTTATCTAAGAACATTTCAATGCTTCATAATCTATTAGACCTTAACAGACTGTAAGATATACTTAATTTCTTGTTGAATAATAAGGACAAGGCACCTGAGTTTGTAATGGAAGTCACAGACAAGACAAAAGCAGATATTAAGGTGAACTTCAGAATTTTTTCTTACAGTGAGACTTTATAAATTATGATGCCTTTCAGATGAAATATAAATCCATTCTAATTTTCTTAATTATAATACATTCATAATTATTGGATTCATAAATTTCTAAACTAATCACAACAATTTGGAGAATAAGTGTCATTAAATCTAATTTATCATCACATTTTGCAGTTCATTTCTTATAGTAATTGATTGAATGCATATTTATTTACTTGGTTTAGTTGGGAGTAAATGCATATGCAATTTAGTTGGCTCATTTGGCAGTACAATAATATGTTATTAGTGTGTTCAGCTGGTAGCAATGTATGTGCAACTGATTGGTTCGTTTGGTTAATAGTTAGTAGATGCATATGCAACTATTTGGTTTAATTGGAATAGATGCATATGGAACTACTGGTAGTTGGTTCAGTTGATAGTAGATGCATGTGCAACTAGTTGTTTCAGTCAGTAGCAGATGCATATGCAGCTAGTTGGTTCAGTTGGTAGTAGATGAATATAGATCTAGTTGGCTCAGTCAGTAGTAGATGCATATGCAACTAGTTGTTTCAGTTGGCAGCAGATGCATATGCAGCTAGTTGGTTCAGTTGGTAGTAGATGAATATAGATCTAGTTGGCTCAGTCAGTAGTAGATGCATATGCAACTAGTTGTTTCAGTTGGCAGTAGATGCATATGCAACTAGTTGGTTCAGTCAGTAGTAAATGCATAGGCAAATTGTTGATTCAGTAATAAACGCATACCTTATTTACCTGTGCATAATACATATCCAGCTGCAAACAGCATGTACCATGATCAGCAATACATTAGATGATGGCAGATACAGATCTGTGGTGTTCACTTGAAATCATAGGGAACAATACAGACCTTGACCCGTAACACATGTGATGGCAGAAGTGGGTCCATGATGTTCTCAATTCACTGCATGTGAAATACGGAAAAAGATGGTATATCATTTTTTTCATACATTTTTCAGATATTAAGTTAGTTTGCTTTTTGTGAAATCAATGCTTACTGAACATCTCAAAATGATGTGATTGTTGTATTATGATATCGTCAACATGGTATCATTTTTTACATAGCCATATAATAGTGCTATGAACTTTGGGAGTATTTTTTTAATACAATAATGAGTGTGGGACTTGCATCTCTTATTAATACAAAAATAATTTGTACGCATTTGTAATAATCACATTAACATCCTATGAAAGAAAAAAATGATAAAGTTGATGAAAAGTGCAGGAGACCTTTTGGACATCTTAGTGTTTTATAATCTGCGGTATACTGGTTATGAAGGCTTTCTGTTATGGAAAACATCTGACCTCAATCTTTCTGTTTTACTGAAAAATTTCACTCACCAAAACAAATTTTTTCTTTGTGTATTTGATAAGAGGATTGTTGACTTTTCAATTTTTCCTCAAATTGCAACATAACTTATGAAAATACCACATCAATTTTAAAAGATGTCTTAGCTAAAACTGTTTACAAGATACTGAAACCTTTTATAAAATATCTGGTTTTCTGAATAAATAGTACTCTTGCTCACCTTTCAGATTTGGCATTGCATGGTGCACAGGTAAATCAGGGCCTTCATTTTGTTGTGTGGAAATTATGAGTAGAATGGACAGAATTGACCATGATCTTCTAACATTTTGTGATGACAAATCTGGATCTATCCTGTTACAGTTTGGAACATGAATTGTACAGGAGTTAATGTAACATAATTACTTTGATTTATACCTCTTTCAGGGTGGTACCCTTGTAGAGTATGAAGGAAAACTGCGTCTTTTGGAAATCGCACAAGTGCCTAAAGAACATGTAAGTATGGTAGCTTTTGAGTAAAGCATTGAGGTGGCAGTCAACAAATGGTCTCTTAAAAATTCAATACTAGGTTTTCATTAGCAAGATAATTTTAATTTTAATTTTAATTTGGAAACATGGGAATTTAGTAAATTTGCTGCCAATTATCTATCTGCAATTAGAATGTCATTCATTTTATATATTTACACTATGAACATGGAGAAGTTTAATTGGTTGATGACGTATACTGTACTACTACTGAATTCTGTCAAGTAGGGGAAAATTCAAAGTGTGTTGCTTTCTTAGTTTTACTGGTCATACATCAGAGGAACTTATGAGATTGCCTGTGATCTTTGGTCCATTATCCAATGTTCATCTATTAGCACGAGTTTCATATTACATTAAACCTGTATTGAAAGACCACTGCTATGTGAGACCACCTGTCTTGAGAGACCACATTCACAGTGCACAAATTTGTTGATTATATAAGACTGTGACCTGTTATGGAAGACCACCTGCCTTGAGAGACCATAATTTTTTGGCAAAAGAGGTGATCTTTCAAGACAGGTTCTACTGTAGCACTCTTTTTCCATTTTTTGCCACGAAACTTTACACACACATATATCCTTTGGTCTAGTTGATCCTAAATGTGTGATGTGTGTGATTTGGATTTTTAACGTAGCTTGAACATTTTTTCAGTCATATCACTTTGATGTCTGCAGTGTGGCATTTATAGTAATGTTTTGCACTGGGGCATCATGCCGTAGACATGTAGCATGATGTCCCACCCAGTCACATTATCCTGATACCAGGCCGACCAGTCCTAACACTAACCTCTTAATGCTGAGCGCCAAGTGAGGCAGTTGTTAGTACCCTTTTTATGTCTTTGGTATGACTCAGCTGGGGATCGAACCCACAACCTCCCGCATTCGAGGCGGATGCTCTAACCACTAGGCCACCGGAGCGGTCAGTTGATCCTAAATGAAAATGGTGCTGCTCAGATATCCAATATGGCAGCCACAACAGCCATCTTAAAAACCTTGGTATAGCTAATTCTTCTGAAAGGATGGACATATCAGCATGATGTCTTCACCAAAAGTCTACTAATGTTGTATAGTTTTTCCTATATGAAAATGGTCCTGGGCTGACCTCAGATATACCCCCCACAATGAACATCTATACAATCTTGTCATAAATTCTCCTTAATCAGTGGTTATACTAACACGGGTTTTCACCAGAAGTCTTCTGATCATGTCTAATTTGCACAAAATATAAATGATGCTGATTTTACAGTCAACATGGCTGCTACAGTGGCTAATTTGGAAATATAAGCACTCAAGAATTTTAGAGATAGTTTCAACACTCAGCACTTAAGAAGAAGAAATGGTCTTATCTTGGATTCCTGTTTTCAGACAGCAGAGTATCATTACTATGGAGAAGCTCTTGACTTTACAAGCAAACATTTATTCATATCTGAAGTCTGTTTGGTTTGTATATATAAGTCTGTTATTTCTCAGTTTACAAAATTCTAACTTGCTGAAATAAAGTATGAAAAAGTTATGTTTTATTACGTCAAGAAACACAATGATATTGTTTCTTTTCAGGTTGGTGAATTTAAAACTTTGCAAAAGTTCAAGTGAGTGTAAAATATTCTATTTTTAACATTTTCATTTGGTCTAATGTTTCTAGGCTACCAAATAAAAACTTTTCTTCCTAATGTCAGAAACCTAAGAGATAGAATCTACAGAGGGAATGTTTTCTTATCACATAGGATACTTTGGATCATTTTTTACATGAAAGGTTATATTTATGTTATTCGATTCTTTGGGGAACAATAGCCACTATACATCTGTTCCCTTTATGCATTCTCTTCATTCCAGTCAGTTTTATTCATCCAAAAATCTAATGACAGTACTGTATTGCATATTGGGACCAGACGTATTCAGTGAAGTCCATACAGTTGCAGTTGGCATCCCCAACATTTGTTTGACAGTCCAATCTTCACAGACATCCTTCAGTTTCTGCTGAAGCAACTTTACTCAAGGATCATCCTTAACATTATGGCAGGGAATTTCATAGCTGTGACCTTTTGTACAACATTATTGTTACCATTTAGTTCATGCTGGATGAGGCACAGATAAAATGAATGAAAATTCATCAGTAACAGCAGACAGTGCCCCTGGTCAAAACAATCATGTTTATAAATAAAAGAATGTTGACGGGATCTAGTTTAGTTGTGCTTTAAATGAGTGAGAAAGCATGAATGAAGACTTTGCACTGAACCAGTATAATAAAAGTGTGAAGTCTTATTTTATAGGATGATACTTTCTCTAGGTTCTTCTGGGGTAGAGCGTCTATTATGGTAAAGATGAATTTTCTTAGTTTTGACATGTTAAAATCTTCTAAAACATTTACTGGCACAAAATTTCATTTCCAATTTGTCTTTCCCTCAAAAGTAAGAACTTGTGCAACATGAAATTCAGGCTCCTCACAAACTCCACATTAATTTCATATGTAGCACACTTTAGAAGTTTTTGTGTGTCCGATGAATGTTGCAAAACTTAATTGACGTACATACCCACCATATATACTTGCTTATTAGATGAGTCCAAATGCAAACTGCACAGACCCAGATCTGCAATTGCATAATGCAATGACAGATCTGGGTCTGTGTGGTTTGTTACCAGTTATCAGTAGAACAAACAACATAGACCCTAAACTGCAGGCGCATTAGGCTATGGAAGATCAGTATCTTTGTTGTTGTTGTTGTTGTTGCAGGGTTTAACGCCATTTTTCAGCACAAGACAGGCTATACATGGTGGCCAGTATAAATGGTGGAGAAAGAACCCGGGAAAACCCCGGAAAGAACCACCGACACATGAGATGCTACTGGCAAGCTTCCTCACATACCCACATTGGCCTAGCCCGAGACTCGAACCGATGCAGACAGAGGTGAGATGGCAGTGATCCATAACGGTGAGCACTTTAGACCACTCGGCCACTCGGGGCCCCCAGGATCTTTGCTGTTTGCAGTTTGACTAGACTGACAAGTGAGTACATTGATACATGTCGATATTTTGTATTTTGACTGAGTTCATTCACTATGGTATTCCACTGTCATTGATATTTTATGCAAAGTTTGTTTTAATCTCTGATAGAGTGTCTCTAGGGAAAATTATATTTTAACCAGCTGGATTTCAATTTTCTATTCTCTCAAACCCACAGCCTTGAAGAATGCAGACCATATATCATACAGCAATGTTTCCTTGAACCCACTAAATTTTATTTCATACAAATCAAGTGGAGCAGTCACTTTTCTGGCCATGGCTGCTGCTTTAAGAGTTGGTTAAGCTTTTCTAATTTGAAAAAAAATTAATTTCAATTGCATATACAGTAGAACCTGTCTTGAAAGACCGCCTCTTTTGCCAACAAATTATGGTCTCTCAAGACAATTGGTCTCTCATAACAAGTAACAATGCTATATAATCACTAAATTTGTTCATTGAGAGTGTGGTCTCTCAAGACAGGTGGTCTCACATAGCAGTGGTCTTTCAAGACAGCTTTTACTACATGTATTTCCTATATCCAAAGATACATTGTCATCATACATGGCATGAGTCATTATGACACAAAGGCAATTCGTTCTGCAATAGACTGGCTTGCCCATTTTACTTTGGTGTCAAGGTCTCAGACACAGAAAATGTTTTGATTCAAAATTTTCATTTGCATATAATTCCTAAGCCCAATGATAGATTCTCAGCATGAATCATTATGAAGCCAAAGACAATTCATTCCATGGCATGCACTCTTGCCCCATTGAGCTTGTGGTCAAGGTCACAGTCATAATTAAGGTTTTGGATAATGATTTATATTTGTTTATTTTCCAAAATCCATTAATGGATCTTTTCACACTTGGGATGAATCATTATGCAGGTAAGGCTATTTATCAATTGGCTTGCTCATTCAGCCTTTTGATTCTCGTGTTATGGTCATCAAATTTTTAGCAACTCTTCATTATATGTAAAAAAGCAAGTGTTTACTTTCCTTTAGTGCATATTAGAAATTTCACATGTATCATGTTGTATCTATTCTATTCTATTCTGACAGAATTTTCAACACCAATAATCTGTGGATAAGCCTGGCAGGTATGAAGAGGATCGTTGAAGAGAAAACTTTACACATGGAAATAATTGTCAATCCTAAGGTAAGAATAGTAGCCCTTAATTGTTGCAGCAACGTGATAAATTATTACTTGAATTATAAACCCTGTGTGCATTTTGTACTTATTGTATAAAGTTTTGAAAAAAGTATATACCAGATTAACCTGTGTATAAATTCCTACAATGAAAATTAACTCATTTATGAGTTTATATACAATATGGATCCAAGTATAAATTACTGTGTTCAGTATTAACTCATATAAAATGAACAATATACAGTATTAATTGATGTATTAATTACTTCAAATAGTACTAACCTGTGTGTAACTTACTTCAAACAGTATTGATATGTATATAAATGATTATATACAGTATTAACTCATCATAAATTACTACATTCATTGACCAGCATATAAAATACTACATAAAATATTAACCAGTGCATTTTTGTTTTCATTGGTTTAAAGTTACTTGTAACATGTTCTTAGCTATATCATGTTGAGGAAATGGCAGAGAATACACAGATGCAGCTGACCCTGACTGACGTAGATGGGTATTGAACCCATTAGCATTGGATAACAAGTCCAACACTCTAGTAAGCTATCATGGCTCCTATTGACCAGGATAAAGTTTAAACATGTGTATAAATTGCTTCATACAGTATTAACCTGTGTAGAAATTTTCATACAGTACTAACTCATATACATCAATAATATGCAATATTAGCTGATGTATAACATTACTACATTGCTACATACAGTATTAAACAGTACATAAAAAATACCACTTACAGTTTTAATCGGTATGTCAATTACAACATACATTTATAACCAGTGCATAAATTACTACATACAGTATATACCTGTATAGAAATTACTGCAAACAGTGTTAACTCATGTATAAATGACTACATACCAGTAATAACAAGCACATAAATTACTATATATAAAATTAAACAATGAATAAATTATTAGATATGGTATTAGCTTAGTGTATCAATTGCTACAGAATGTATAAACCAGTATGTAAGTTACTACATACAGTATTAGCATTTGTATCAATTACCTATTGCAGTGTTAACCAATGTATAAATTTCTACTTATAGTATTAACATGTGTATTATACATGCCCAACTGCAAACATAGACCTAGATCTGCTGGCTGTTGCTTGATGTACCTGGAAATCAGGGTCTGCACTGGAACTCATAAGTTGAACAAATGATATGCACCCTGATATCGCTGTGCATTGTGCAATGGTATCTCTAAGTCTACACCAGTCACAGCTAGGTACAGGTTATGCATGTTTTACATGAAAATAATATGTCAGACACTTCTAATGAGTAGCATAAAATGATAACTTCGCTTGTGTAATCTTCGCTTTTAGTGTACTACTTTGGAAAAAAATTGCGATAAAGAATCTCACTGTTATAGGCTCATTTGGTCTTTGGACTTCTCTATAAGGTTATTGAATATATTCCAACTTACTATTGCCATCCTTCATGCTTCGGTATGACATATTTGTGTGCTTTTTGTGTTTGTACATAAATTTTGTGTGCTTAACTTTTGTCCACGATTGTAGGTTGAACTTTAAGCTAACTTTCATTTGAAAACAACATGTTTACATAGGTAACTTTTGTCTATGATAGTAAGTTGTGAGATGTTGACATGGCTTTCTTTGAGTTTGGAATATTCTAGAAACAGTTTGATGTTTACCAATTAGAAATAAGCCAGATCTGGGGAATTTCAGAACATTCTATTATACCTTTAGGTCAAGTGAAATAGTGATGGAGAAATGTATATATATATATATATATATATATATATATATATATATATATATATATATATATATATATATATATATATATATATATATATATATATATATATAGTATGGCATAATACTAGACATAACATTGCATAGCATTATTATAGTTTTTTGGCAACAAACTTTGCATACTTTGATTACCTGATTAGACTACAATAACTAAACTTTACTTGTATTTCTAAAACATTGTATTCTCCTGCTACAGTGTTCAAACAGTCAAGAAAAGCGACAAAAGTTGTAAAACGTTTTAAAAGTAAACGAAAAAGATAATCAGATAATCTGTATATGCACTTCGACAGGCATCGCTAATTTGACTTGCCAGGTCAAGCAGTATTTATATTACTGTGCTTGACATGCATCGTTAATTTGACTTGCCTATATCATACAGTATCTATATTATCATGCTTGACATGCATCGCTAAGGCTCGACATGCATTGCTAAGGCTCGACATGCATCGCTAAGGCTCGACATGAATTGATAATTTGACTTGCTTAGGTCATGCAGCATCTACATTATCATGCTCTCTGTGTTTTCACAGAAATCATATTAGCATGTTTTGAGCACAAGACATATGTTCAAAACATGCAAACTACTGATAAAAGATGACAATAAATTGCTTTAGTGGGCATTTAATAGCAGTAATACACTTTATGTTATTATTGTTGTGTTATATCTTGACATTTCACTAGTCATGAGTCAAAGGACATAATTCCCTTCTCCAATTAATAACTGGAGGTCTATAACTAAAAATGAGAAAAAAACATGATCTCAATTTGATACCTTAGACCACTTCTGACAATCAGAATATCTTCATTTGTTTTCCTTGGACTTAATACATTTATGCATGTATTATTTGGTACTCAACAATTTCATAAATTTCAATATCTTTTGTCATTTCTACTGTCAGTTGTATGGATTTCTGTGTTGTGTTTGTTCATTTATCTACAGTCTGTGTTTTATGTAGTAGAGTCCATTTTGATTGATTTTGGGCTTTTGGTTTTGTTGCAAAATGAAGAGTTGCATATTGTCTTTTCGATTTATATATTTCCTTTCAGCATTCAACAATGCCTCAAGGTATTGGAAAATGAGGGGATTGAAAGGCAGCCTGGGACACACACTCACAACCTATCATGCATACACAGAATCTGCATGCACAAAATGGTTGCTTCATTTGTTGCTTGTGGCTCATCAAGGTTTGGGGTGTGTTGGAAAGTTATTATGCCTATTGTGCTAGGAAGAAGATTCACCTTTCTTAATCTTCTCAGAAGTACCCTCTCCATTCCCAGGAGGGGGCTGCATTACATCCCAATGTACATAAGTTGCTTGTGTTTGTGATACTTCCAGGTAAATGGAAGTCTCCTGGGTCAATGACATCACTACCCAGTTTGTGGAAACTTCCTAATGAAGCGCGCAATGCGATTGAAGATATCCTATCCACTGTTTCTACTAAGAAGGAAAGTTGTTTTTTTTTCACACGGAAGTTACCATCCCCAAGTAGAATACCATAACAGCATTAGTTAGTGTATTAAATGACAGTCAGAAATTATGTGTCACTGGGCACAGGCACCGGGCGCCACTAACTCGGATATTTGCTGTAGTGACAGTTATGGGAGGTCTGTCACCAGTCACTAGGTACTGTTGGCAGCCACCAGCACTCAATCATCAGGTACTGGGCACTCACTCGGCAATGTTTCAAGAGACAGTATAATTTCTGTTACCGGGCATCAAACTGATATCACTGGGCACTGGGAGCAGATCACCTAGCACAAGGAGATGTTCATTTGACACCGGGCGTCTCCCACTGGTATACTGTATAACTACTGATCTCCCATATTTGGTCTTGGGTTTCTTATCTTGGAACACAGAACACCGGTCACAGAACATAGATCGCCAGGCGCTGAATACCAATTGATATTCACTGGGCATCAGACATAAGCCTCTAGACCGCGTACCATGTTTTGTTCACTGGTATATAGATGTCTTTCCCGACAAAATAGCACATCTTTCTCTCTGTTTCATTTTGATCCCTATGGGTAAAGTATTTTAAGTATTGAAAACCAGTCCAATAGAAGGAATCCGGTCGATACCCCTCCATTTTCGATGTTCCTGTCCATCTTACAAAGAACTTGGAGACTTCCACCACTTGGTGGTCAGTCAGCTATGTCTTCATTTCTGAACATGCCTACATGGATGGCTCTGATGTGGCTCAATGGATCATCAAACTTGTTTTGCCCTAGATTTCGTCATCCTTGGTCCACGTTAACATGGCAAGGGAATGGGACTGCCAATTTTTGCCCTTAATATTGAGATGGACTCGCCAATCCACTTATTCAGGGAGAGAGGATGAAACAGCTTGTCCCGTCTGCTCCTGTGAGAGAAGTTGGTCAGGAATTCCCCTTATCCCAGGAGGGTGATGAAATTAAATAGTCCTGTCTCGTCCTGAGAGTACAAACAGAAGGACAATCTGTCAGTTGTTGTGGGCACAGACGAGTTTCAAGAAGAATCCGTCAAGTGATGTTGGCTTTAAATATGGTGGTAAATGAGGTTTCTCCGCATACTTCACCCAGATTCTAAGTCTCAAAACTTTGTGATGTTCAGAGACTATTCTTTTCCTCGCAGAGGCGTAGCTAGAGTGTGGCAAGACACCGCACGTGCCGTGGGCGCCACTTGAAGGGGGGGGGGGGCAAAATCGTTGAGCAGAACAAAGTTTTTTTTTTATACTTTCAAAGCTTTGATAGGGGCGCAATTTTAGTTCTTGCCGTGGTTCTTGCCGTGGGCGCCACTTTGATAGGGGCGCAATTTTAGTTCTTGCCGTGGGCGCCATATGTCCTCGCTACGCCTCTGCTTCCTCGGGATAGACCAAAAAGGACCTGCTGTTGCTTCCTTGCTTAGCGACGACGAGGAAGCTGACTTTGAATTTGTATAAATGTCAGGAAGGGGCCAAACAGTAGAAGGAGTGGTCTGTCCTCTCTTCCACACTTTGGTCTCTGGTCATAGTCAGTAGCTAAACTTCTCAACTTGGACTGGTGTGCCTTCCAGGTTGGGTTTCAGAAGGGACTTGGAACAATCTTCTCATCAAAGTTCACAATGCAATGGAACTGAATGAGCGGACACTAGTTAACATGGCCTTGCATGCTGACCTTTGTACGGTAGTCTCCTCCAATCTGTTCAAGGAGACATTTTATCTCCAGTGGCCTTGCAGAGACTATTACAAGCCATGGCTAAGACGTGCAGATGTACAATCTCAATGTATTTGGCAGTCTCTGCAAAGCTATTTCACCAAAGAAAAGATGTCGTCCTAGACATATCCAAGGTTTTTGCTGGGTCACAGCAAAAGTCTTTTATTGGCTGCATCTTGGATGCAAAGACACAGTTTGAAAGGTTAATTCCTACAGTGGCCTGTCGGAATTTAAGGAATTACCAACACCGATCCATGACTGCAATAACGGGCCTGGCTAAACCTGTAAAGAAACGCCCACATTCTGGAAGGTTGATGGCTCCCCATCCAAAGTAGTTGTAATAGCTGCCCATTTAAAAGTCGTTATGGGTTCCCATCCTTCAGTACTTTGATAACTGGCTGATGCATAGTTTTCTCAGATGTGCTCTCTGAATGATATGTTTCTTGGCTGGGAAACAGAGACTCGACTATACCCAGTCACGAAAAGTTGGCCCAGAAGTTTGTAGTACTTACCATCTGTTACGGCACAGTTCCCTCTTCCCTCCATGCTCTGCTGTCCTTACGCCTCATTCAAAGGTAAGGATGAAAGGTGTTCCAATTGTTAAAAGTGGATTAAGGTATCTGTCTGCAATACTATATACCATTTACTAACATTTTGGAGGGAATACTGCCCTTGGACTGATGAGTAGCTGCAGGTATAGATATAGCAATGCAATAATAACAGGTAAGTATTACATAATTACAATTTATTTTACTTCCCCGCAAAACTACATTGTAAATATGCATGCTCATCACATTACATGTGTTTACGGCAAGTGGTTTTTGGTTTTCGAGAATTTGACACCAATAACATTCTGGTTTTATTTCAGACTCTAGATAATGGAATGAATGTGATACAGCTGGAAACAGCAGCGGGTGCAGCAATCAAAAGCTTTGACGGAGCCGTGGGTGTGTAAATCATTCAGACCTTTTGTCTTTCCCGATTCAGCAAGTAGTAAGATATTTCACTACTTAGCTGTGACACCAAGCATTGTGATCATTAATAATGCTAAGATTATGGTGAATGTGTATTTAAAATCACACATCACACATCACAGCACAGTTAACAAATGAGGCTCAATGTTTTGAATAATATTTGTTTTTAAGTTTGCTGTATTTAAGATAATTAATAAATTTAATTATCAATATATTGTGGGTTAAATGTTTGTGTGGGGTTTTGCTATTGGTACGAAACCACAAATTTAAAAGCCTAACAAGCAGAGATGTTCTTTGTGGTAATAATAGCCCCCACCCCCACTCCTAGGCACAAACTGAAAGGCCTAGCAAGCAGTGATCACCTTGTGGTAATAATAGAACCCCCTTTCCACTTGGTACAAATTTAAAGGCCAATCGAACAGTATATCCTTGTGATAATAATAGAACCCCTTTCTCCTGGGTACACATGTAAATGTCTATTAAACAGTGATCTCCTTGTGGAAATAACAGGACCCCCTTTCCCTAGACACGCGTTTGTAAGCCTAACAAGCATTGATCTCCTTGCGACAATAATGCGACCCCCTTTCCTTAGCCACAAATTGAAGCACTGACCAAACTGTTATGCAAAACCATGACAATTGGTGTCCGTAAAAGAAAATTATTTCACTGTAATGCAGTTAGACTGAAAATTCTTCTCATCATCTTTTTGATTTCATTGTAAACTTTTGAAATGAAAGAATTTGAAACGGTATCACAAAGGCTTTAAGAATCATATAGAATGTGTACATGAGCTCATGTGTTGAACACATGACACTTTACTATTTTTTTATGGAAACGACTTTAAATGTATATATGAGCTGTGTTCAATGCATGATATTTAACTCATCTCTTATGAAAATGACTTCAATAACATAAGATATAGAATGTTTATATGAGCTAATGCGCTGAATGATGCCACTTAGTTCCATATATGAAAATTACGACGGCATTGATTGCATGCTGTGACAAAACGGGAAGTAACAATGTGGTATTTCCTTTACCTAATATACCGAGTTGTTCAGTTCAGAAGGTTCAAAAAACACAGTAGCAAGGAACGAAGTTGCTACCTGTTCTGTGATTGTGCTACATGATACAAATATGGTAGACACATCTTTGCTGGCAAGAATTTTGAAAACTATCAGTGACACATGGTTTACTCGTACTGATCAAAAGAATTCTCCATCTTGTTTCACCTGATGACGATAATGGTCATAGTTCTTGATGCTTTACATGAAATGAAAGTCATAGATGTTTTTGGTAATTCCTGTAATACATTTGCTTTCCTAATGACGATGAAGTTGAGCATGTACAAATCAAAACAGTATTGTTGGAAAAGTTTCCATATGATACAGGTCAGTTGAATGCATGTACATTTCATTTCAGCCCTAAAGTCATAGCAAACATTGTGCTACATATTAGTGAGAAATGACTACCATATTTATTGGCTTATAAGACGAGTGCAACTGAAAAGTGCACAAACCCAGATCTGTTGTCCCATAATGTGATGGCAGATCTGGTTCTGTGCAGTTTGTTAGGAGTAATCAGTAGAAGAAACAAAACAGACCATAATGTGCAGGAGCATCATGCTACGATAGATCAGGATCTTTGTTGTTTGCAGTATGACTAATCTTATAAGTAAGTACATATGGTATATAAAACTTTTTCCACTTCATTAACCATTTTGTTACCATTTTAAAAAGTAGGTACATTTGCTACCTGCTACTTCATATTTGCTTCAACTCGGTTTTTTAGTAGAGGGAAATGTTCAGTATATCTACATTGAAAATGTTTTTCTGCTCAACATATAAAGACATGTTGCAATGCTATTAATAGGTCTTCTGATATATTGTTCCGATTCAAACTCGTAATTATCTTATGAGTGAACTGTTCTCAGTACTTCAGTGGGTACACCAATTAATGTAATTTGAATAAGTGTATAATCACCAAAACAATTGGCAATTTATTTGCAATTTACACATTTTGTAACTATTTGAAGATCTCGTTTATGGGAGAAACCTGTTTTAAAATACAGTTTGTATGCATTCTCACTCCTTTTTTTAATTACAGGTGTAAATGTTCCAAGAACACGATTTTTACCTGTGAAAATGACATCAGATCTACTGGTCATTATGAGCAATGTGTACAGCGCTAAGAATGGGTCCCTAGTGATGAGTTTAAAACGGTCCATCCCATCGGTTCCTATTTGTAATCTGGGATCTCATTTCACAAAGGTATTTTGTGTGAAGTAGGTAATTAGGATTATATCCATTACAGTTATGGTCCTAGATAATTATGATTATGTCAATTACAGTTATGTTTTTTTTTTTCTTTTGATGCTACATCCGCCAGAGACAATTGTACATCAACCTGTTCACTTTCAACAAAAATGGCAATAAGAAGTAAGCTGACTTGTTTTTTTTTTATTTTTTTTTATCCAAGATATTTCTAACTAATCATTGAGAATAAAATGCAAGAACACGCAGTTAACATTAAAAAGTGAATTTCTGTTAGGAAATACTCTGAAATTACTTTAGTTTTGTTGGTAACCGACTTGCTCTAGATTGCACGATTACTGCAAACCATAAATTCAAATACCTAACACAAATGTCTTAGGTATACATATCATATCTGTTACAGGCATATTTATAAAGTGTTATTGACCATTTGTATAAAACTATGTTCATGAATAGAAAGGAATTAGTATTAGAATTTCATATGTATCTGTAATTATTTTAGAAATCCTGAATTATTTCTTTCTCATGCATTTTCCGTAAGACTTAGTTGTACCTTTATGTGGTATGTATATTTATAACAATTGATTACGCCTATTTGTAGAACAGTTTCTTTTTATTTTTAAAAATATCAGTATTCATTTAGGCTACTTTTTGTCTTATTTCTCTTCTATCAGGTTAAAGATTTTCTGCAACGGTTTGCAAGTATTCCAGATATCCTGGAACTTGACCACTTGATTGTATCAGGTGATGTCACGTTTGGCAAAAATGTGTCACTAAAGGTAATAATTGGGGTCTAACCAGAATTCTTTGATACCCAAGGCTGATGAACTCTTTTTCTCTACATTCATTATTTCTTTGTCCAATACAGGGGAGAAAGTGTTACTTTACGTAAGTATTCATAAGATGGTGTAGAAAATCAGATCTTTCAAAACAAGCTTGATTCTCTTTCATAAGTTAGATATGAATATGACTTTGCCTTTTGATACAAATAGATGGCAACATTCCCCAAACATATGAACTAGGAAAGAAATAGTTTAATTAGATTATGTCTTTGTCATTTGGAGGGGGATTATAGTTTTCCCAAATGTTTTATTGAATAAAATGGCTCAGATTGCTTCAGGAATTATTCAAGAGCCAAATTTCTGCATGTAAATTCTATTTTTTTCGCATATTTTGATTTTCTTTCGAACAAGCGAAGACGTCGATTACCTAGGTGGTTTTGAATTGACAAGAGTATAAACTGAGTAGTTAGTCAACTGAAATAATGATTTCCAACATAATTTCTCCCCATCTCATCACTCGTCCATTTCTCTTTTCTTTGTCTTCCATTCATTTGAAGGTCAGAATATATTTTATCGAGCATGACTGTCTTGGTAAGTGAATATGTTCCATATATGATACACATATAATGAAAACATAGGTTTAGATATATCTCCTTGAAGTGGTGAACAGAATAGTAAATGTTTCTGGTTGGTATATGTGCTTCTTTTCATCCTTTCCTGCAGAATTGATGGATTGCATTGGAATTTAAACTGTTTATAATTGCAAAAATATTCTCAACGAAATAATATGCATAAAAATTAATTCGCATCTGCTTCAAAATGCATTAACATATGTTTTCTCTGTTACAGGGAACTGTGATAATCATAGCCAAAGATAGAGAAAGAATAGACATCCCAGATGGCGCCACTTTGGAAAATAAGATTGCCTCAGGAAGCTTGAGGATCTTGAATCACTAGAGGATTTTACCAACTTCCTTTTGAACCAACAACCTCAAACATATCATATGTGGAGATTTGTTACACTGAGGAGCATGTGCTTTTTCTTGAAGCTAGGAGTTTAAGTTTAGTGTTGTGTATAATGACTGTAGGCACATGATCTAGGTAGAAATTGCTTTGTATAATGCATATCATGATAGCGAGGAGGTTGTCTTATGATTGATTTTAAACGCCAGGAAAGAAACAGCAGAGGTCTATTGTTCTTGTGGTGTCTTATAAATGAGTTTCATTCAAGCAAGATAATCTCAGAGGAAATATTTACTTAAACATTTCTGCACTTACATAATTTTTCTCTAATATGAGTTATGTTTTGTTATTAGAGAAGTTATACTTCTTATTGTATTACTTATTTATATAATTGCAATGATCATTATGTTTACATTTTATTTATATTCATTCGTAGAGGACCAGAAGGTCTTTCTTGGTTATATATGATATCAGTAAGGGTTTAAATTGATGACAGCGCAACTGCGTATGTAGATGAATTTTGGTGAGGAGAATACTATTCCATCAAAAATAGATCAATGTGATTAAATTTCCTTGCTTCTATGACTCGTGTCAAGTTTTGCATTTATATCAGATTTGCAAAGATTGAAAGCATGCACACTTTATGATCCTCAGTGTTACCGTTTGCTAGCGTTTTTGTCCTAAAATACATCTGTGAACTTTCACGTTTGCGGTCTAGCATGCAATTCTTCCTACTGAACACAAAACAACTGTAAAGTTGACCTAAATTTAGGAAATTTAACACTACGTTTGGGACTATTTGGGGTCTATAGAAAATTAACACTACGTTTGGAAAGTAAAGGGGTCAATGTCATTTGAACTGTCTATATGGAATCAATCAATCATTATCAATGGTAAATCCTTCGAATTATCAATTTCTAGCACCATTTCTACATTTCTAACTTTGAAGCAAAACTGAAAAATTCTATTCAAAACATAATACATTTACTAGGTACTTCGTAAAATCGAACTTATCTATTTTTGAATTTATATGGTATGACTTTTGTCTTGGCCCGTACGTTTAAAAATTGATGACGTCATTAAGAGATTTTTTTTTTTTTGAATGTCTGATTTTTTAATGACTTATTCTTTTTAAATTGTGAGGAATTCTGAAAGAAATGGTTACAATATAAGTTAACTTCGTTATATACCTTTCTATGGTTTATCCAGTCTGTTGTAGAACTACTTCCGTCTCATGGATTCCTGTAGAAAGACTTTCACACAGTTATTGTTAAAAAGAAAGTCTTTTTCGCCGGATTAGACTTTAAGACTTTAAGATATGGTCATCCGAATAATATGGGTTCGTACCTTGGTTTTTATTTCTTTTTATGAAAATCTTTTTGCGTTTTGGAAGGGAAAATGCTTCCAGAGCACAGTTTAATGCGGATGAGAGGCGAAGTCTGTCTTGCTGTCCTTGTGTATATTTATAGCATAGATACTGGTATTTCGCCATTTTCAAATTATTCTTCCCTGTATAGAGTATATAGTAACAATGATCAGAAAATATATCTTTACTGAATCAGAGGTATGACGAAGACTTCTACTGAACAATACATTAAAAGGCGGAATAAAAATGATGGCTGTCGTAAATATTTCCAGGCTACGTAAACTTTTGAAAATAAAGCATTCTCAAATTTGAATTGAACCACGGGGTTCCATATCGAAAACTGAGTAAGAAACAGAAAACATTAAGCAAACCAAGCCAGAATCAAATTAAAGCTGAACAAATTGAAGGACAACTTCTGTTGGGTTACTCTCTACGTTAGTGTAACTGCGCTAGCAGTCGGAAAGTGTTGGGGTTATGGTGTTGATCTGCGTTAGTATGGCATCCAAGATAATATTACTCTTGCACTTTCAGTAGCTTCATAATATAAAAACCGTATATGTTTCAAACAAATGATTGACCGATCAGCATGACGAGCAGCAGTAACTTGTCAAAACTGAAGTTTGCTTTAAAATGCTCAGTGAAAACACTATTTTTCTTTGCACGATTCCAAACATAGCATCTTTGATGTGATTGATACATTTTTACATTTACTCATAAAGAGTTTCAATCATAATTCTTTAAAAGTATTAGAAAATCTAATAGTATTTATATGGGGTATTGGGACTCAAAATGTGGATTAACATTACGCTGTATGCTTCTTGAAACTCAAACGGGAAATCCTATGTTATAATGGTCCATAAGTTTAACATCGGGATGGTATTATGAGGTTCATAGTCTACAGATAAGAGCAGTAAAAGACGGATTATAGATTCAGACGGGAATTTTACATTGCGCCACAGTGTTACATGTAAATTTATCTTGGGCCTCAAAAGGTAAATTGACAAGGGTCTAAGATTTTGATGTTTCAAAAGGCTGATGGCCTCAAATGGCAATGGTAATGCTAAATTTTATTCTCTACCATCCATCCCCCCCTTACAATCTAAGGAAAAGGGTACAAAGTGTTGATACACATTCTGTCTCAGAAACATGCAAATATACACACAGTTTCACAAACATGCAAATATACAAACATGCAACCAAAGCATCACACACGACTTAGTTATTGACACACTACTATACGTTTATATGCCCACAAAACATCACAAAACAAGAGAAGTTGTTAAAGGGGGTTTTAAGATTTAGTTTTCAACAACATAGATGTCACGTTGTGTGAGAACATTTGCGAACAATTCCTGCCTCATGTTTAACAATGTCTTCGGATAGAATTCGTAATTCAAAGCACTTTCGATAATGTCAATATGTGTTATATAATATTACGACTTTAGACCGATTCTGAAACAAAGAAAATACCTGTCCGTACCTTAGCCATTGCATTACGGTAAAATTTGCGGTTACTTCAAAGAGAACCTTGCCGCGGGGTGAGAAACTCTGTTTGTTTTGCCATCATCCATTGATGTCACCCGTCGGCTTAGGCTTATAACGTATCAGTGCTACTACCCCAGACAGTTTTCAAAGAGACCAACGGTATCCAATCAGAATTAAGATAGTCAAATTTAAGTAGGGTTTCTCACGCAGCCAGACATTATTCTAATTTCTGTTACATTCACTGAGAAAGAATCAGTGCACGTTTGGACGTAGAAAGAGTTGGGAGACACTAGACTGCACTCCGAGAGCAAATTAGGTACTCATAAAAGAGCGGGAAAGGAGTTCAAGGAACTTAGGACGAGATTTGGAACACAGGCTTCTGAGGTAAATATCTTCGTTCGAATCTGTCTCACTTTCCAAACTAGGTGTCGTAAGATTTATACAATTTATTATGTGCATTTAATTTAGCAGAACTTTAATCTTCTATGTAAAGCTGAATTATCAACATGTCGTAATGTAGCGTTTAGCAAATTAGTAATATTCAAGATTAATGTATGTAGTTGTTAGGATAAAATCGAAGTGGATAGAGTAATCTGCTACCATGTTGCATCGTGGTGTAGAACTGAATTTAACAGTGAGTAGTGTTGGAACTTGTACTTGTTGTATTTAAATATATAGTGTGGATTATGCAGTGTTAGATATTGTTAGCCTTGTGCACATATAATTAGGCTTTTTATATTTGTATGTGTCTTTTATAATTTGTAAGGTAGGAAATGCGTCGGAATATTGTTGATGTTGATAGTTTACTACATAGAGAACTAGGGATATGCGTATATGTGTCAGAAGTCGTGATATTATTGTTGTTGTTATAGCCTTTATTATAGAACAAGCGTGTGTGGAATATTTAGATGTGAGTGTATGAGTTGACCTAATGATTTAATTGCCATTATGCCGATGAATGGTCTATGAGAATGTGTTAATTCTCCTGTGCTTGAACAAGGAGGGAAAATTGTACGTCCCTTCTAATCCACAAGAAGCTTTCCGGGTGGGATAGGACGCCACCCAAAGATTAGAGAGAGGAGAAGACGCGGAGAACATTGAAAATAAGCAGTAGTGCGAAGGCGCAGGGCCGGAGACGGAAACAAGGGTACCGGAAGTACCGACAAGGAGAGCCGAGAGAACGGAAACAAGGGTACCGGAAGTACCGAAAGGAATACACGGCTGAAGTTGCAGATGAGTAATATAGAATGGACATGGGAAGGAAACACTCTCACCTTTAATTTCGCGTGATGAAATAACTGGCAGTTTGAATAGGCCTTGTATTGATTGGAAGCAATTGCATTGAAAAAAAAATTGTCCTGTAATCGTTGAATACCGTGATATAGTTTATTAAATTATTATACCTTTCACTTTGTTATTTTTATATTTTATACACCTAGACCATCGGCTTTGCTGACTGGGAGCTCGGAGCTATTTAACCTTTTAATTGTCCGTCCTTCTCCAGGGTTAGTAATAATTCCATAGGGCGCACGTGACAATAGACATTTACTAACACATACGCAAAAACATTAAACACCACGTTTTTGGCATATGGGATTGGTGGCTTTGAGGTTTTCTGTCACTATACTCCCTTAACTACTACTGCACCTCCTCAGTCGGGTACCAAAGGCCGCACATTTATCCAGTCATCAGGTTTTGGTAGAGATCACGAGCCTAAAACCAGGCTCCTTGGCTTTCACTGGTATTTAATCTGAATGAGCCATATTCCTCAAAATTTCTCTTGAATTTTCATCTAGTTGGTTTTGATCCTGTTGAATTTCCTCTCCTTCTTCAGTTTCTTCTTTTCCCTCCTCTCCTCCGCCAATGCTGCTTTACTGTTCTCATCCTCCTCCTCGATTATTTCCCTTTACGAACTGTTTAGCAAAATGTCAGAGGGATATGTTATCTCCCTGATGTGAGTGTAGCAATCCAATTCTCCAACCAGATCAGTTAGGTGCTGCACTCGTTCAATCAAGCTGATAGCCCCCATCAGCTCAGCAACGTGACAGCGCTGCCTTCCCATAATCTTGAACGTACGAGTCGACAATGGATGGCACAACTTACTTATACTTGAATTTTCGTTGCAGCAGCAGAGAGGTTGAACCCTACAACGT